>JBBUKS010022533.1:0-11564 GCA_038050645.1 Hedychium gardnerianum
ATAGTTCGTCTAATTTAATTATGGAAAGATCCTTCGAAACTTTATAGGCATCTACCATAGATGCCCATAGTGCATTTAGAGGGAACAAGTTTAGGACATACCTTATTATATCTCGATTTTTGAGTTGATGGCCGATGAGGTTTAGCCCGTTGATGATGTCTTTGATTCATGCGTGGAGTTCCATCACGGTTTCTCCTGACTACATTTTAATATTGAATAATTGATTTAATAATAAATCACGCTTCGTTACCTTAGAGTCGTTGGTTCCTTCGTGTAGTTTGATTAGTCGTTCCCATAGTTCTTAAGAGTTGTCGTATGGACCGATTCGATTGAGTTCTTCCTTGTTTAGACCGCATTGGAGTGTGTTTAGTGCCTTTAAGTCAGTTTGTGCTTTCTTCTTCATTTCGGTTGATAATTTCTCCAGTCTCGTTGACTGGTCTTGTATAGCCGTGTCGTATTATGAACCATTGGTCGATGTCCGTCTAGAAGAAAAAACTTCCATCCTCCTTTTAGAATATGGGAAATCATCACCGTTGAAGAGGGGATGTCGGACGTTGCTGAAGCCTTCTTGTTGAGACATATTTCTTGCAAAAAATATTAAAGCAGAGTATCCAAGATTTTATCTTGGGATTAGTAGTGCGGAAGAGAAATAATGAATAAGCGATAAACTGAAAAAGGCATAATTCAAAGAGCAACCTTGCTCTGATACCAATTGTTGGATCGCAGACGAGGGAGAGGGGGAGAGTGAATCTCGTTCGAAAATATTTTCTTTTACTTAATTCAAAGTAGTAGCGGAAAAGAAAAATAAATAGGCACACTCCTTTTTTACTTGGTTCGGAGCCCAACCGACTCCTACTCCAAGAACCCACGACCCTTTGGATCGTATCGATGGGTTAATCCACTAAAGTAATTCTTCCGAGGAAGCAAGATAGTACAAGTATGCATATTATAAGTAATATGCAAGTATGAAATTAATATATCGACAATAAGAGATTAAACTTCAGTGTATGTTGTCAGATTGCTTATTAATATAGTAGCAATAGCTTGCACGAACAACAGTAGCCAGAACATAATGAAGCACAGATAAAAAGTTGTCTTCGGCTCGAATCCCGAGGGCTTCTTTATAGGTTGCGTTCCGTCGACTAAAAAATTGATTAGTTGAATGATCCTTTTGGTCGACTGATCCTCCTATCAGTCGACTGAACCCGCGCTCTTCCTTCTTTGCTTTGATCCGATCCATTTGATCCCGAAAATCATGCTTGATCGGTCGATTGATCAAGATTATCAATCGACTGATACCTATGTTTACCTTTTCTGCATTAATTTAATATAATCTCTGTTTATTGCCATATTTGATCGATTGACTGATCCCCTAAATCAGTCGACTGATCCCACTGAATTTTCAACTTTGTAAACTCTTTTCGATGTTGTGACATATTGATTTGTTCCGTCGACTGATCCCTATGTTCGGTCGACCATACCAAATAATCTCAGAACTTTATTTACCTGCAAAACAAAGTTAGCATAGACTTTATAGTAGGAATCCTGCAACACAGATGTTAGACCAATATAAATATGCATGAATTATGATAGTTCGGACTATCCTGATCTCAACTTAGAAACCTCTGTTGGTTTCTTTAGTTGAATCAACGCCTAAGGTTTGTCCCACTGAGACACGACCTAATTGCACTAATTTCAGGTCCTTACCTCAACTCACCTACCAAACATCGGGTCATCCAGACCTGTTTGGACTTTGCTCAGCATCGGATCAGCCTTCCTGGTCTTCCACTTGATTCGATATCAGGTCCTCTAAACCTATCAAATCCTCCTGCCAGATGTTAGGTTCTCTTGACCAATCTGGACTTCCTGCCTGGTTCCACAATCTGCCGAGACTTTCTTGCCTAGTATCGAGTCCTCCAAACCTACTAGGGCTTTCAGAGTTGAGATCTTGTACACTGGATTAGTTCATCAGATAACAATAAGACTTAACTTTGAACCTTTGACAACATCAAAACATAGGTTTGATTCTGGTGCTCCCTGCACCAACAGGCATGACCGTGCTTGGGAGGCACAACCATTGTTTGAGAAGGCATGGCAGGCTAGACACGATCGTGCTTGGCAGGCACGACCTGTGTCTAGGTTTTCCCAGGAAAGTCATATGGTCATGCCTGGGAGGCACCACCATGGCCTTAGTTTCTTTCGGTGTTGAGGCACAACCATGCCAAGATGGCACGACCGTGCATGGGAGGCACGACCATTGCCTTTGCTCTACTTCAGCTGAGGCATGACCATGCCTGGGAGGCATGACCATGGCTGCTATGCTTTTTTCTTTGCTTTTTGTTCAACGCTCCATTTGAGCTCCGTTTTGCTCCAAAACATGTCTTATCAATAAAAATAACGAAAGAGAAGATCTCCGAATGAAGTGGAGTAAAAAGCATAGCAATGTGATAAAATGGAGAGATAACATAAATCATGCTCATGGAATACAAGTGGATGTGCATTAAAGAATGTCTAAAAGCATATATAAATTACGCACATTGATTGTCTAGATAACTTACTTTGCGAACTCTCTAGTGCTTAATCAACAGTCTCTGTAGGATCGATATTTTTATTACTAACGACGTAGTCGTGCACTTGTAGTTTCGTAACAACATTGAATTTGTAGTAAGCACTCTGGTATAATCCTCACTGGTTGGTTTCAGTAATTTGGTTAGAATCCCTACAAAAAGTAAGCATGGAGTTAGGGTGGTGAACAAAACTTAGAGCATCAACTAATATCATAGTGAAACAGAAATCCTAGAGTCATTCCCCCCAATTAATTCTCTTCCTCATTTACTTCCTCTCTCTCAATTTCCCTCAACCCTCTCAACTCTCTCTCTCTCATTCACTTAAGCTCCCATTTATGACTTCAAACAAATTTTGATCGTTTAGATAACTAGTCTTGCAACCTCAGCTAGTGTTAATCCAACAGTCCCTATGAATCAATTTTTTTATTACTTGACGATAAATCACGGACTTGCGATTCACGACATGAAGTTTTTGGCACTGTTGTCAGGGACTATTTTGATTTACATTAGTTGACTAGTGATTTAGTTCATTTAAACTTCTCTCTTCTTTGTTAATAATTCTTTAAATTTTGTTCTTCTTTCTCTAAATTTTTGTCTTCAATAACTCTATTTTGAAGGTGCTTTGGGATGGTTTCCTACTAATTGTTTGCAAGTTATAATGTGTGCTGACATTGGAAATAGATTGTCGAAGGATTTTGCATCACCCGAGATCTCCAATTATGCGACCTCATATTGATGCTGCTAATATCCAGCTTGACCCAACATTCTAAAACTTAATACAACAGAAGCAATTTAGAGGCACACATACGGATGATCCATATTTACATTTAGAGAACTTTCTGAATTATTGTGATACCATCAAATATCAAGGTGTTTCCACATATGCGATTAGACTATGAGGATTCCCTTTCACACTAAAGGATGTAGCAAGGTCATGGTTTTCTTCTCTCCCTCGACAAAGCATTACAAATTGGGATCAACTTGAGCAACATTTTCTAAGCAAGTATTTTCCACCTAGCAAACTGCTGATCTGAGGAATCAAATCTTGAAGTTTACATAGACAGAAGGAGAATCATTGTTAAATGTGTGGGAAAGATTTAAAGGTTTATTGCAATAGTGTCAACACCATGGGTTGAAAAATTGATTGACCATTCATATATTATATATGGGAATATCTCTCTTGAATAAGACTCAGTTGGATCTAGCCTTAGGAGGTTCTTTGATAAATAAGAGTTTGAATGAAGCATACGATTTAATCAACCGAGTCACAATGAACATACATGAGTGGTCAAAGGAAAATCTGATGACGTTTTCCAAAAGAATTCTAAAAGAGTGAGTTTTAAATGTCAAAAAGGAGTTGTTTTCGCCACTTGAGAGTATTGAAAATCTAGTAGAAAGTGTCATCCAAGCAAAGCATGAAAGATTCAAGTAGTTAGATGATAAAATAGAGAAATTAGCCCTGCATTGAAAAGAATCTTTGACAGAAATACTAGACAAGTTTTGTAATGTTGACAAGTGGAGAGGCGGAAGAAATCTTGAAGAAGTACAGAAGAAAAGTGGTGTCCTTCTAGAAAGAAAAGATATCGAGAAATCTGACTTTCTAGATAAATTGAATGTCACCTCTTTAACAAAGGAGTGTAGACCATTTATACCATCCTTGAAACAATTGGTCAAACCAAAGTTAGATGAGCATGTTGTAAAATTTTTGAAGATGATCAAGAAAGAATATGTCAATATGTCATTTGCTGAAGCATTACAATAGATGCCAACTTATGTAAAGTTTTTAAAAGACATAATTTCTCACAAAAGGAAGATGGAAGATTGTGAAATAGTGACCCTACCCGAAGATTGCATGTTGGGTAGTCCGATGTAGATGCATGCTAATGCACGCTTTATAAACATGCAATGGAAGCAAAAATAAAGACATAATAAACTAAATTATTATATTACACACACCACACACATATAGGATAAATTCATGCAAACATAATCGCATAGTAAAATTTTACATAAATAACTTTTGTTCTAGTTATACCTGCGAGTTCGTTATAAACCTTGTAGAGAGCATTTGCTAACCTCACAAGGCTAGTCTCTTCTAGAATCAACCAAGCGACACTATGAAGCCTCGCCTCTATTCGTATCCATGCCGAGAACTCTGATAGATGACTTTGCTAAGTCTGAGCCGTGTCTCCTCTTTCGTACTAGCCGAAGTGGGGAGACAAAATGATCCGAGAGAGGATCTTGGCTCAATTCGTGTTCGGCGGCCAGAGCAACCAAGAGGACACAAATCAAGGAAGAAAGCAACCAAAGGTGGGCTGTTGTCTGGAAAAAGAACCAGTTGTTGGTGGCTATTGGCCAGCAGCAAGGGAGGCCCTGTCCAGTGGACAGTCGGCAAAGGGAGGCCGAATGATGGCCAGCGATGCTTAGAAAGGCACCGATGGCAGCTAGGAGGCGCGCGGGACAGCAGCTATAAGGCTGCTGTCTTATGTCAAATGGCTACTGGCCGGACGATGGAGGGCAGAGAGCAAGAGCAGCCTTAGGGGTTCACTCTGCTGATGTTCAGCGGTGGTGGGCGGCGGCGACAAGACTATCTCCCTTGGTGGTTGGCGGCGACACAAGAGAGAGAGGAGAGAAGAGAGGTCAATTCAACCGTAACACTTAGGATTAATTTAATTAATTAATTCTCTCCCTATGGAGGGGTATATATATACCTCTCCATGATGACTTGGGGATCAAGTCATCTCCTAAGTTGAAACCCAACACTATAAGCCTTAACCAAAACACAACCCATTAATCTCTTGGTTTGGTTCAAAACCAAACCACTTGGTTCAAAAACCAAACCAAACCAATTTAGTTTATTATTAAACCAAAGAAGTTCTATCACATCTTCAAAAGTTGTGGTCTATCAACGCTTCCATTATGACAGATAACTTTTCATATTTGTCATTCATTTGGTCCAACCAAACTTTGTCTTTCTCGATCTAAAAATCCAATTCTCAAACTCGTTTTAAGTCTTTCGGATAAACTCGTAGTGCATGTGACCTTATAGGTTACTAGTTATGTTGGTCATTCATAATTAACTATTAATTATGAATAAATTATGAGTGACACATAGTAGTACATCATGATCCCCAATTGACCGAAAAATTAACGGTTGGTCCCAGAAACACTTCTAAACCCTTCAGCAGCAATAGTGAGTTGTGTCTCATTCTTTTCACTCATCTTATATTGACATGATTCAGGACATAGTCTATGTGTCAGTTCCCACTAGGCTGACTATGTCACACCTAGCCCAAGTAGTAGTACCTTGTCTTGCGGATTCGAATTACTCAAACACATTGTCCAAGAAAATTATTCTCTTAACGTGTTCTACTTTGGCCAAAGACTTATGAGTAATAATTCTGACAAGTGGCCATAGGGTATGTTTCTCCTTATACAAGAAGCGGTGAATCCTCTATGGGCTATTCAAATACCTTCAAGCACTTCAAACTTATACCCAATCAACTCGGGTCCACACCTCCAAGGAGATGTTTACTTAAGATGTCAAAGTATAAATCTCTATGACCAAGATGACTTGAATACCTGAAGTCAAAGGAAACTTGCACTTAAGTTGTAATGAGATCTTCATTGACATATCCATATATATGAAAACCATATGAAGTGTCATGGTAGGTCACTCCAACGAACTAGTTACCTTTAACTAGCATCTATGTTTAACTCTCGACATTCCAATGTCTCCAACCAGTGAGGAGCAACTGCTTGGATAAACCAAGGAGTATAACACATGCTAATCTTACAGAATCAATGATGTCCAAACTTATCAGTTGATCGACTAGGGAAGGTTTCAATACATTCATATTACACATGTAGAAATTCTCACTAGTTGTGATCCAATCACAAGTTATCTCATACTATGAATTGTATTGTGGACATTAAGTAAGTGAGTTTAAGATCTAATCATACACATAAAGAATGTCTACTCAAGTAGTGAATCATTTATTTATCCAATAAATAATACATATCATAAGGCGATTGTCTCAAGACACCTCTCAAATATAACATACTCCTACTTGGCCTAATGGCAATTGCCATGATATCCAATATCATAGGTCTAGACGTGACTCTCAAACTTACTTCGAAAATGAATACAACATTATTTATCATAATCAAGAACAAAAATCTAGATATCATAAACTTGTCAGCCGTAAATTAATTTGCACTCATTACCTAGACAATTATACTATGGAAGTTTTGGGGATTAGGGAAGATATTGAATCTATGCATGATAATATGAGTTGGCCCACATTTATGAGCTTGAATTACACACCTAGAATTTCTAAGTTCAATAGTGCTCCACCTCTCTAATGAGGAAGGAAAATTTTCTTTCCGTCTTTTAAATCAAAATTTTGAATGGTCTTTTGTAGAATTTAATAATTGCTTTGGCTTTCCTAATGAATGTAGTTGCGATTTTCATGATTCATTTAAAAGCGATAAATTTTGGACGGAGATTGCTTTAACTGATGATGCCTATGACCCATCACGCTCTAAGGCTTCTTTAGTGCAAAACCTCATTCTTTGTTATATGCAACATATTATGAGCAAAACAATCTTTGGTAGGGCCAAGAGTGACGGTGTAATAAGGAAGAGTTTTTAGATGATGTTGTTAGATGAAGCCTACTATGATTCAGGATATTATTTTCTCCAAGCCCTAGCAAAGGTGGGAAGATCGTCTGTAGGGACTATTGTATTTGGGAGGTATATCACTCACATCGCTGTCAACTTGGGTTGCGAGTTATACGGGTTAGAGGCTTTATATGACAACTCCAAGATTGACTTAGACAATTGTCTAGTGATGAAAATGATTCATCGAAAAAATAGAGGATACAATTTTATTTGGAAAGATGGGTTGCCTCTCCCTCCTCCTAATCCCGACAGCACCTCAATTAGAAGTCCCTCCTTTTGGATCATCTTGGATCCCCCCATTGACATTCCTTCCATCTCCGAGGATATCCCCTGAATCCTCCTCTCATAGAGTTGAACCTGATACCGAACCCACTAGACATTCATTTGTTTATGGCGATACGGGTCACTCTAGATTTGATTTTTCTGACTTCTGTGCTTCTATGGACACTCTCCATGAAGAGCACAACGCCACCCAACAAATGTTGGAAAGACATTGTGCTTTAACCGAAGAGCAGTTTCATGAAGTACAAGATCATTTTGAGAAAACGAGGAGTTTTCATGGGCAAGTCTAGACTTTGTAACTGATTATTACAATGAGAAAAGGAGAATGGAAGAATTTAGGCGCTCTATGGATATTATGAGATGGCAAGTTGCCACACTTTACGAGTACCATGAGCACATTAGCAAGATGCTAGGAGCGCCTTCATTCCCTTATAGACACCCTCCATCCCCTAGGGATCCCCATTTGCCTTATCAATGTGGTGTCCCACTACCATACTCTTGATTTCATTGGGATAATGAAAAGAGTAAGTCTGGGGGAGAGTTGTACACATGTACATAGTTTTCATTTTATTTTTGCATTTGCTTGAGTTAGCTTAGTTTTATTTTCTGCATTTATTCTCTGCATTTGCTTTCTTTGTTTGTTTTGAGTCTTGTGACATGTCAATTGCATCATTATCACATTTTAGCATGATTTGTTTTCTTGCAAAAATACTAGCACGCTCATGTCTAGATCTTCATGTATTATGATGTATGTGCTAGTATGTTTAGTGAACTATTTTTTTTCTATCTATGGTAGCATGAAGTGAGCATGTATGCAATTGTATGAGTATGAAAATTGACCTAGTCTTAGGATCTCTTCCACATTATGCTTGATATTGATAGTTGATATATTTAAAAATACTCATGATTCATAGAATTGGACTAGTACTTTTATTTCTAAGGTGATTTCCTAATTACATTTTGGTTACTAGAGAAACTCAAATCATGTCAGCTCATTTGGAAAAATCAAAAACCCTATACTCATTTTAGTGCTATGTTTTGTTACATATAAGCACATATAAAAAAAACATGAATAAGGGTTAAAAAATAGTTGTCGTGAGTGGAAACTAGCAAGTTACCCCTTTGAGACCGAGTTAGGTTACTGAGGAAATAACTATTATGTTTCTCTTAATCTGAGCTATCATTTGAGACCTTGTGTAGTTGAGAAAGATGAACCATGTGTGTGACAGGTAAGTGTCTATTGCTGGGAGCATAAGGAACATAGTTAGATAACGACTTGACTAGGCTTGGGAGTTGATACTTGAAAATATTAGGCAACATATACACCGAGCACGGAGAACTATTATTTAGGTCATTCTCAAACAAATCTTTACATCATGTTCACCAATGAAACTATGAGATAAAATTAATGTAAATCACTAGGGATTATGATGCACCTCATTGCCACATGAATCTAGATTGTAGGATTTTGCTTAAGGACAAGCAAAGGTTTAAGTCTGGGGTGTGATGTGTGTAGAGTATATATCATTTTATGTATTGTTTGACGCACATCTTCTGATATTTTATTGACATGATCTACACTATTGTATCTCATTTTATTATGTTATCATGCTTTTTATTCCATTTTGTTTGGAGATCTGCTCCTCTCATGTTTTCAATTATAGGATGCATTTAGAGCCAAATGGAACTTCTACGGAGAGCAAAGCAGTACAACAGAGCAGAAAGCAGGAAGCCAAGAAGCTAAGAAAAACTCTGACCGTGTCTCCTAGACACGACCATGTTCAGGGCGTGCCTCAAGAGCAGTAGAAGCTCAAGGCATGACCGTGTCTCCCAGACATAGTCGTGTGTCATCTGTGAAGAAGGACTAGGCACGACCGTGTCTCCCAGACACGGCCGTGTGTCATCTATGAAGAAGGAATAGGCACGACTGTGTGACTAGTCTAGGAAGACTCAAGGCACAACCGTGTCTCACAGACATGGTTGTGTCTCACAAACACGGTCGTGTCTCCCTAGCAGTCCTTCCTCAGCACTAGGTCGTGTCTCCCAGACATGACCGTGCCTCCTACTATCGGAGTCTCAAGACATGATCGTGTTTCAGAGACACGGCCATGTGCCATGCTTGACCTAGGTCGTGCCTCACTAGTATAAAAGGGGTCTTTTCCCCTTTCTCAAGGGAGGGTGGTTCTTCCCTTCTTGGGAGAACCCTAGGTCCTTTACACTTAATCTTCCGGAGATCTTTCCGGCGATTCGAGGCGGATTACTCCGATCCATCATCATCCAAAGAAGGAGAAGACTTCCAAAGACCAAGACTCCAACCTAGCTAAGCATTCTTTCCCTTTTCCTCTTAGATTTGGGCTTGGATGTTGATCTTCATGTCTTTGTATTTTCTTCCAATTTTTATAGAGTAGACCTCGTGTATTCTAGGGTTAGGGAGTAATTATGATTTTGTGGATGATGTAAGAACTATGGATATGTCAATTTCCTATTTTTTGTGAGATGTTACTCTTGTGTTATGTGTATTGTGCATTATGCATGTTTGACGAAATGTGTATGTGAGTGATGCATGTAGATCTAGGGTTTTGATTCTATGTTAGGGTTGCTACTAGAGTGGATAATCGAGAGATCCTTAGTGACAAAGGATTCTCAATCAACCAAACACTTATGCCCTTAGTGATAGAGGGAACCAATACTTATTTCACTTTCTAGAGTTAAAAGACCTTGACATATGACTTACCTTAGTTCATAGGAGGAATGTTGAGAATTAGGAAATGATCATGTTATAGGGACATTATCTAGCATCATAATGAAACCAAAAGCCTAGAATCACTCGCCAAACCTTCACTTCTCTCTCACTTGGACCTAGATCTCTCTCTCTCTCTCTCTTAAACCACTCTCTCTCTCTTTAGTTCACAAACACACAATTCAATTAGTCTAGCTAATTTTTTCACCAAATCACTAGTGCTTAGTGCACAATCCCTGTGGTTCGCTATCTTTTATTACTTGACAATATTACTGTGCAGTTGCGGTAGTATAACAAGTTTTTGGCACGGTAATGTCATCAAGTAATAAATGATATCGAACTCACAGGGATTGTGGAATAAACACTAGTGAATTGGTCAAGGAAATTAGCTAGACTAATTAAATTATGTATTTTTGAACTAAAGAGAGAGAGAGAGAGAGAGTGAGAGAGTGGTTTAAGAGAGAGAGAGAGAGAGATGTAGGTCTAAGTGAGAGAGAAGTGAAGGTTTGGGGAGTGATTCTAGGCTTTTGGGGAGTGATTCTAGGCTTTTGATTTCATTTTGATTTCATTATGATGAGAGTGGTTTAAGAGAGAGTGAACTTATTTTAAAAACTCTTTTAAAAAATTATTTTAAAAACTCTATTAAAAATTATTTTAAAAACTATTTTAAAAATTATTCTAAAAACTCTTTTAAAAAAACTCTTTTAAAAATTATTTAAAACTCTTTTAAAAATTATTTTAAAAACTTTTTTAAAAAATATTTTAAAAAAACTCTTTTAAAAAATTATTTTAAAAACTCTTTTAAAAACTCTTTTAAAAAACTATTTTAAAAACTCTTTTAAAAATTATTTTAAAAACTATTTTAAAATTTTTTTTAAAACTCTTTTAAAATCTCTCTTAAAAAAACTCTTTTAAAAACTATTTTAAAAATTATTTTAAAAAATATATATTATTTTAAAAACTCTTTTAAAAATTATTTTAAAAACTCTTTTGAAAATTATTTTAAAAACTATTTTAAAAATTATTTTTAAAAAAAAACTCTTTTAAAAACTTATTTTAAAAAACTATTTTAAAAATTATTTTTAAAAAAAACCACTAAATATCAAAATTCTTTCAAACCTAATCAGTAAATAAAATATAATTAAAGGATTATATCTAACAAACAACTCCTACCTTTTGTAGGAATCTAAGTGGATACTAGATAGTGGGTGCTCTAGACACATGACTGGGGATCACACAAAATTCAGCACTCTAAAACTCAAGAAATTAGGAACCGTTGCATTTGGAAACAA
>JBBUKS010022589.1:0-11562 GCA_038050645.1 Hedychium gardnerianum
ATGTGGAAGGCGTCGGTCGGCAAGTCCAAGGGTTACACCCTGGAGCAGATGGAAGAGCGCGGCGCTGAGATAGCGCTGGAGGAGGGGAGGGAGGCTCCGTCGGCCGGCTCGTCGGAGGCTTAGAACACCGACGAGCTCCCCTCTCCCCGCCCTTCAATGGCGGGGGCGTCTGTCAGAAGCGAGGAGCGGCCCCCCCGATCGGATGAGAGCCGCCGAGCCGGGAAACGCCCGGCCATGCAGAGTGCGGAGAAGCGCGCTCGATCAGCCAAAAGGCCCCATTCGACCGGGCCTTCTGATCAGGTCAAGGCTCCTCAGCGACCATCCGCCATCGAAACTAGGTCGTCAGGATCCGCTCCGACCCGCCTTTCCCCGCCGACTGAGACGAGGCAGCGACGATCCGCGAAGCGTCCGTCCCCGACCACGGCTGGAGATTTCGAACGGGTTGCGCCGACCGAAGGAAGTCGACTGGGACCCGTCGCTCCTTGCAAGGTGCGCTTGGATGCCCGACTGGCGAACGCTTGGCGGGAGGCTCGAGAGCAGTTGAACCACTGCTCGGATAAGTAGACGCTGGACTACCTGGCGTCTACGGCAGCGGCGGTAAGTCTCCGACTTGCGTCGATTATTTTTCCAGTTTTAGTAGTAACTTTTGTTCTGCAGGCGTGGTGCGGGACCACGAAAGTGCTCGCTCGGGGGCTGCGACTCTTATGCAAGAATGAAGAGTTGCAGGCTCGGGTGTCCGAGCTGGAAGAGTATGAAGCGCCTACAAGCGAAGCCGTTCAGGTGGAGCTGGAGCGGATGCATACCAACTTCCAGCTCCAAGCCTCCCGCCTGAGCCAGCTGGAGGAGGCAAAGCAGGTTGCGGACTCCCAATTAGAGGAGTCGCAGGCCCAGCGAGCCTCCTTGGAAGAGGAGCTCTCTCGGGCCCGATCGGCGCAGCAGGAAGCCGAGACCCACCTGGAGTCGGCGATGTCCAAGCTGTCCATCCGCAGTAAGTCGATCGACCGACTGAAGGACGCTCTGGCGAAGGAGAAGGACGCCCGAGCCCAGTATGAAGCCGGCGAGGAGGAGCGCTGGTCGACCAGGAGGATCCAGTATCTGAACTCCGCTGAGTTTCACAGTCAGCTCGCCTCCAAGATCATGCAGATGTTCGTGTTCGGGGCCTGAGGAACGGTGAAGCAGCTGAGGGAGGGCGACTATCTGACGGCCGGGACCATTCCTCCGAGCGTCGTGGACTTTCAGCAGATCGTCGATAGCGTTCCCGACGACGCTATAGGCGAGTTTGTATAGGCGCTTAATATGTATGGCCGATCGGACCTAAAAATTTTGTAATGCCCGACCGGGCTGAATTTTTAATGAACTTTTTGAACTTGTGTTGTGTTTGTTCCTTTTTTTTTTGTGTTTCCCGATCGGAGTCATTCGCGCTCGGGAAAATCGCAACCGCCCTCGAGCCGCCCCCCTTATTCGCCCGTTGAGTGAGCAGTTGATTCTATCCAAGGACGGGGGGTCGGGGTCGTCATAATAAAATCTGGAGACCGCACAGTTAAGGATCAAAAGGTACGTCACCCGACCTAGGGTGTTCGGGTTTTTTTATTCGATCGGAAGAACTGGCAACGTTCGATCATGATTGTGCGTCTTTACCCGTCCGATCGGAGGAACTTGGTCACGTCCGATGTATCGTGCACGTTGATTTCGATCGGCGGAATTTCCCATGCCCGACCGTGCGCGTTTATAAGTCCGATCGGAGGAACTTAGTCACGTCCGCTTGTTGCTGTATGTTTTTACCTGTTTGGGGCTTCAAGCGGGGCCGGTCGGTGTAGAGGGAACATTAATCTGCTCGGAGTGCCCTAAGTTTGTCTGATCGGGGGTTCGTGAGAAGACCCCGATTGGTGATGCTTCTGTGTCAACGTGGTGTTGACCTTGACCTTGACTTGATCAGGCGTTACATGACTTTACTCAGTGATGTTTAGGGGGACCTCGACTTATCCACCAGTATCACTAACCCGGCTGCGCAGCTTCTGGACAACGCAAACTTGGTGGTCAGAGAGGCCGGCGGCGACAGGAACAGCTACCCGGCGTGGCAGAGCCACGACTTCCCGACCAATATGCACCTCCCGTGCATGAAGATCGGGTGGAACCTCACGAGCGGGCTAAACCGCCAGCTCACGTCCTGGACAAGCGCCACCGATCCGGCCCCGGGGAACTACACCTTCGGCATCGAGAAACGCAACGCGCAGGAGTTCGTGTGGCAGGGGACGCAACCGCGGTGGTGGTCGGGGCCATGGAACGGCCTCTACTTCAGCGGCTTCCCGGGGATGGTGTCGGAAAGCCTCGTGCGCTTCGAGTTATCTGTGAACGAACAAGAAGTCGCCTCGTGGTTCACCGTCAAAAATCCGTCCGTGATCTTGAGGGGGAGGCTGACGCCTGACGGGCTGCTGCAAAGCGAGGTGTGGATCGAGGAGACGCAGACATGGAGTGTGTGGGTATACGTTCCCATGGACGCCTGCGACGTCTTCTACCCCTGCGGCCCCAACTCGGTCTGCTATCCCAACTCCTGGCCGATGTGTCGGTGCTTGCCGGGGTTTCGCCCCCGGAATCAGCGGAACTGGGACGTGATCGGAAATCCCTCCGACGGCTGCGTGCGGACAACGGCGCTGGATTGCCGGAACGGCACCGACGGGTTCTTTCAGCAGAGCAGCGTGAAGTTGCCGGACATGACAGCGTCCGAGCGTCGGCATTGAACCGGAGCATGAGCCTCGAGGATTGCCGGATCTGGTGCTTGGGGAATTGTTCCTGCACGGCGTACGCGAGTGCCGATCTCAGTACTGGGAGCCAAAGCGGCTGCATGATTTGGACGTCCGAACTCGCTGATATCAAGTTCTTCTACGGCAGTTCTTCGGCGCAGCCTCTCCATGTCAGACTCGCCGCCGCCGATCTGGCTGCAGGTCAGTGGTCAAACAAATGAATGAGTGAAGAATTCTTCAGCCATAAAGGATTGAAGTAGTGTACTGATCATTAAAGGTTCGAATTTCATGTTGAAGGATAAATTAAATTAACAAATGCAGTAAAACATAAAACATAAAAATAAAAAGAGATTGAAAGAAATTAGGTTTTGAATTTTGAATTTTATAAATGAATGAAGGTCAACACGCATGGATTACTCAGCACGAGATCATGATCGGATCGTTTAAAGTAGCGGTCTTTTTGATTTGCTGACTTAATTTTGTAGATTTTTCTCTTCATTTTCCGGTGACTTCGTTGACTTTAAATATATATTTATTTCTTCTGTTCATCCAATTCCACGCTAAGCTCACAACGCCATGAGAGGGATTGCATTCCTTCTCTCCCTCCTCAGTCTCTTCTCTTTCTCGATCGCCGGCGACAGCTTGACTCCGACGCAGCCTCTGCTCGACGACGGCGGCAGTGGAAACTTGGTCTCCGCCGGAGGGAGGTTCGAGTTGGGGTTCTTCAGCCCTGCCGGCACGCAGAACCGCTACGTCGGCATATGGTACCACAACATCTCCGACAAAGCCGTAGTCTGGGTTGCCAATCGTCAACGCCCCATCAACGGCGGCTCCGGACGCCTCGCCCTCACCGCCAATGGGACCCTCGTCGTCACCGACAACAACTCGACGCTGTTCTGGTCGTCGTCGTCGTCTTCTTCTAACAGCGCCTATAGCCCAGTTGCGAGACTCCGCGACGACGGGAACCTCGTCATCAGCGACGACCGGAACAGCGACTCTGTTTCATGGCAGAGCTTCGACTTCCCGACGGACACGTTCCTCTCTGGCATGATATTCGGGAGGGACGACTCGAGAGGGCGCAACGTCAACATCACGTCATGGGCAAGCTCCGACGACCCGGCGCCGGGAGGCTACGTGCTGGGGATGGACCTGGACGGAGTTCCGCAGCAATTCCTGTGGGACGGCTCCGAGCAGCCAGTGGGCCGATTAGGGCCCTGGAACGGGGTCTACCTGGGCGGCGCGCCGACGATCAACTCGCAGGACTTGATCAATTACTACTTCGCGGTCAACTCTCGGGAGTTCATCTACCATTACACCGTCCGCGACCCATCGGTGCTGGTGAGGGTGACCGTGACCCCACAGGGCTCCGCCCAGGTGCTGATGTGGGTGGAGGGGAGCCAGTCATGGACGCCGCAAGACTCCTATCCGAGGGACCTCTGCGACCACTACGCCCAGTGCGGCCCCAACGGCGCCTGCGACCCGAGCGGATCCGCCATCTGCCGGTGCCTCCAGGGGTTCCGGCCGAAGAACCCCAGGAACTGGGGCGTCTGGGGGTGGACGGACGGCTGCGTGAGGAAGACAGAGTTGGACTGCCGCAACGCAACCGACGGCTTCTTCACCTTCAGCAACGTGAAGCTGCCGGACACGTCGACGTCGACGGTGGACTGGAGCACGCGGAGCCTGGACGACTGCAGGGCCTCGTGCCTGAGGAATTGCTCCTGCACGGCCTTCGCCAGGGCCAACATCAGCGGCAGCGGCAGCGGCTGCATCTTCTGGACCGACAACCTCACCGACATCAAACACTACAACAACGGCTTCGGTGAAGATCTCTACGTTCGATTGGCACGATCGGATTTAGGTACGTCCGTACGTATGCGATTTTTCTTCAATTGTTCGTCGTGATCATCTTTCTTCTACCAGAATCGATGTCTAGTGGCCGTAGCAACAAGAGGCGTGTAGCTGTGATCGTAGCGGCCCCGCTGTTAGCGACGTTTCTCTTGTTTGCCGCCGTGATTCACCTTTGGAGAAGAAGGAAGACGAGAAACAACAAGACGAGTGAGTGAGAGAAACCTTGAATATTTCCTTAACGCACACATCTCTATTGACTTGATCCGGTGGCTTATTCTTCGCAGAGCATCGTGCTGACGAAGAAGAAGCAGTGGAAGAGGAAAACTTGGACATGCCGCTGTTCGATTTGGGTACGATAGCAGAGGCCACCGGAGACTTTTGCGCCGACAACAAGCTCGGAGAGGGTGGATTTGGCCCTGTTTATAAGGTATTTGGGAGTGTGATTAATTGCCACTGCAAGAGCTTTGTGAGTGAGTTTCCTGATATATATATATATATATTGCAGGGAACGTTGAAGGATGGTCTGGAAATAGCTGTGAAGAGATTATCGAAGACGTCGACGCAGGGCACCGATGAGTTCAAGAACGAGGTGGTGGTGATCGCCAAGCTGCAACACCGGAACCTCGTTCGACTTCTTGGCTGTTGCGTTCAGGGGGGAGAAAGAATGCTGATCTACGAGTACATGCTCAATGGAAGCTTGGACACCTTCTTATTTGGTTAGTTAAATCTCTCAGTGCATGATTCATGAGACTCGAGTTAAGTCGATATGCAAGATGTTTGACTATCTCTTGGCTCGTTATTTATCGATCGGCCAGATAAGGATAGATGTCGATTGTTGGATTGGAGAATGCGATACAATATTATACTCTGCATTGCTCGAGGTCTCCTTTATCTTCACCATGATTCTCGATACAGAATCATACATAGAGATTTGAAAACTAGCAACATACTTCTCGACAAAGATATGAACCCTAAAATATCTGATTTTGGCATGGCAAAATTATTCGGTGGAGATGAAACAATGGGAAATACCAAGAGAGTCGCAGGAACATAGTAAGTCTTTCAAATTAATCTTGAACAAAATTTAAATTAATTTTATAATTCATTAATATTTTGATGCAGCGGATATATGTCTCCAGAATATGCGATGAATGGAATATTTTCAGTGAAATCTGATATATTTAGTTTCGGTGTGTTAGTGCTTGAAATTATAACGGGTGAAAAGAATAACGGAGCTTATCATCATAATCTTCTAGGAAAGGTATGTGAAACTTGTGTAAAAGTTAAAGCGTGAGCATATTTTATACATATCACTCTAACTATAATTTCTTCTAGGTTTGGAGCTTATGGAAAGAAGATAGAGCTTTAGAAATAGTTGAGGATTTCATCCGCCATTCTTTTCCTTTGGATGAAGTTTTGAGATGTATAAAAATCGGACTTTTATGCGTTCAAGAGCGACCAGAAGATAGACCTGAAATATCTTCGGTGTTGCAAATGTTGGGAAGCGATAGTTCTTTGTTATCTGAACCCAAGCAACCAGGGTTTGCTGTTATAGGTGATCAAATTGACACTGATTCATCGTCAAGCAAGGGTGCTTTGTTATCGATCAATCGGTTGTCCATTACAATGTTCGAAGGTCGATAACAAACGGTAGCTATAAAATTTACCATGTAAATTTTGTAAAAAGTTATATTTTCCTTTCAAACTTGATTTCTGTTATCATCATCATGCAAGCAACACAAATCATTGGTAGTTCATTACTGAAGAACCAAGTAAACTTTCAGATTTGGATGAATGCCTCTCTCTTAACATATAAATAGTTAAGAACAAGAAAATCAAAAGTTACAAAAAAAAGTAACAAAAAAATCTTATTCAAGAACATCCATGAAGAACAAAACAAGGACAATTAATCTGTTTGAACTACGTCAAGAATTAATCACATATTACACACTCGAAACCAATTAATAAGACAAAGACTTAAAAATACGCTTCAGCTGAAGCGAGTCACGCTGCTGATCCGGCGGCTGGAGACGAAAGCGCTGAAGATGGCCGGCGAGTCCTCCAGATAGACGTCGTCGAAGATGTGCAGCCATGTGTCGGTGCTCTCGTCGTCGATGGTGCTCTCGGTCTCCAACTCCGTCGTCTGTAAAACAGTATTCTCTCCGCACTTCACGACGTCGTCGACGGGGTTGATCACCACGGGATCGTCAAACAGCTCGACGACGGCGATCTTGCCGCCGGCGGTGACGGCGAAGCGGAGGCCGCTGCACTCCACGCAGTCAAACCACTCTACGCCGTCCGTGTACCTCGGCATGGTCGTCGTCGCAGCAATCGATCGATCAAGGAGGAGAAGAAACTTCGGTGAAGAAGAGCAAATGAAGAGGATGGATCTTCTTCTCTGCTCTCGTATATATAGTTTTTGGTCGAATAGTCGCTGTCAATTTCCATTAATTTAGGCAATCAGTTAATTTTCAGTATTTATCGGAACAAATCTTATTCCACCTGTTTACTTCCAAGTTTGTTTCCGAAATCAAATAGGATATTAATCTAACGCTAAATCAAATTTGTTTTTCAAATCTGAACCTCAATCTTAATTCTGCACTTACGTGGATGATGCGCCTCGCAGTTCATGCCCAAGTAGTCTCCGCAAATTAGTCAGTGCAAGTCCATGCTTGACCGCAAATAGATATGACCTGAAGACGCAATGTCTCAGACTAAATCCTCAGGGACTTCGAAAGATAGGGATTGAGAATAACCCCATTGGATACATCCCCTAAAAGATCCCATAGAGTTGGAAGTACATGGACTTGGAAATGTGTGGATTCAGAAATAAGGATTGGGAGCATCTCCGAAGCGATATAATAATCAGGGTACCTTCTCGGTCCATCAAGAGACATCATAAACCAGGCCGCAAGAACATTCCCTTGAAAGATCCCATGGGGTTAGAAGTACATGGACATGGAAATATGTGGATTCAAAAGTACAAGGATTGGGAGCATCTCCGAAGTTATCTAGCAATCAGGGTACCTTCTCGATCCATTAGGAGACATCATCAGCCAGGCCGCAACAACAGTCCTCCACAGACTCTCTCCCATGCACTCCAGTCCCTCTGGCCCCTCATTCACCTTCATCGTCTTTCCTAAAGTTTGAAGTCTAGAGTCCAGACCGCCAAGGGATGTCAGCAGTCAAGATACAAGAGCAATCCCCTTGGAGACATCTCCCCTGCACTCTATTCCCTCTAGCCAGCTGCTGGGTCACTCCCTCCAACTATTCTTGAATTTGGAGTCCAGCTTGGTAGAGAAAGTCATGATAGTAAGCACAATCTCAATCCTCCTAAGGAGACATGTTTCTGGCACTCCAGTCTTTTCGCCCATCTGCTAAGTCTTTCTCTCCCACTCTCCTTGGGTTTGAAGTCCACCGCAAGGTATCAACAACCAGACTGCGAGAGCAGTCCTTGAAGGGAATCTCTCCTTTGCAGTCCCACTTCTTCAACTGATTAGCCTCCCTATATTCGTTAGCTTGAAGATTAGCAATAGGATTGATATGTCAAACCAGCTAACATTCACCTACCCTCGGTGCATTGGGAATCAGAGATGTCAGAAGATGTCAAAAGAAGTCTTATGTTTGAAGTGATAATCACCGCTATGTACCTGTCAAAGACAAGTCTTGTCTCCTGAATGCATCTCATAGCATCATGGTGGATCCATTACATGAAGTGACAACTATCCCATATTTGAAACTGTCCCCTTCTCATACTACAGAATAGTGGCTAACTCAGGGGTGGCTGTGCACGTAGAACCAAACTCCACGCCTATAAAAGACAGATGAAGCTCATTAAAGAGGGGGCTCTCTCTCCTCCTCTCTTCTCTCAGCCACTTTTTCCAAACAACTCTACTCCACTGTCTGCTGAAGCCCTTCCTCCCGTGGAAAGCACTCTGCTCCACAGCTGTTGAAGTCTTTCCTCCCGTGGAAGGCACTATAGGATCGTGTTGTCAGGCTAAAGGAGGGTAAATAGCTTTGCAAATCAAGTTAACACTCTCTCTTGCTTCTTACTAAGCAAAGACACACATTTTAATTAAATAAAATAAAACATAAAATAAATTAGGTGCCTCGATTTTGCTAACTTGGCTTTCAAATCTCATCCGCTGTAACGGCTGCTTTTTCGACAGTCGGGGCACCTCCATTGCTCTGAGGCGCTTCCATCAATTGGTGGGTGAGACGCCTCCGAGCCTTGGGGGTGCCTCTATCGTTTGGGCGCTTGAGGTGCCTCTGAGCATTGGGGGCACCTCCAGTGCCTAGTGGTTGAGGCGCCTCCAACTGCTCTGGGTGCCTCTAGTCCTTCTGGTTGCCTGGGTGATCGCTGGTCGTCCGAAATTTAGCTCACCCGAATCCAACTTCGACATTCTCCTCGAGCAAACTTCCTTCCCGACTTCTCATCCGTCAGACCGCGTCCTTTTCGCCTCGCGTTCCTCGGGCCGCGTCCTTCTCGCTCCACCGGTGTACTTTTCCGCAACTTCTCGTCCCTCGGATGCACCGAGTCCGTCGACTCGTTTCCTGTGTCATCATTCTCGTCCGCTGCATCTTCCGCTCGACTTCTTGTGTTCCTAAGTTCCTGCACACTTAGACAAAATGATCAAACTACACATGACCTAACTTAACTCGATGATCACATCAAAACTACCTCAGGGTACTTACAGGCACTCTGCTCCACAACTGCTAAAAACCTTCCTCCAGGAGAAGACACTCTACTTCACAGTTGCTGAAGCCCTTCCTCCCGCGGAATGCACTCTACTCTACAGCTACTGAAGCCCTTCCTCCAGCGGAAGACACTCTGTTCCACGGTCACACTCTAGTCCACAGAAGACACTTCAATTCTCAAAATCCCGTCCTCCAGCGGAAGACACACCGGCTCTCAAAATCCCTTCCCCTAGTGGAAGGCACGCCAGCTTTCAGAAGCCTTTCCCTAGCAGAAGGCACCTCAGCACACAACCTGCTAAAGCCCTTCCCCTGCGGAAGACCTCTCTTTTTCAATTCAAGCCCTCTCCTCGAGGGAGGCACCCTTTTTATTCAGTACTTTGCTGACTTAAGCATCAAAGGGGATAAGCCGACAACGCCAATCACCGCTCACCAGTGTTAACTTTGTTGGCTTGGTCAGCAGCTTGGAGGCGTAGTAGGTCGTAGGCAAAGTCACAGGAAGATAGCAAAGCACCAAAGACATAGGAGACTTTATGGAGGTGAATCTGAGGTTGTGGACTGGAGGCTTGTCGGAGGATAGTAGAATCTAGAAGACTAGAGACTTCTACGGAGGTGAACCTGAAGCCATGGACTGGAAGCTCGTCGTAGGACAATAGAATCCAGAAGACTGGAGATTTCTGCGGAGGTGAACCTAAAACCGTGGATTGGAGGCTCGTCAGAGGCCGATGTAGCTATTGAAGATTGGAGGCTCTATCGATGTAAAACTTAAACTAAGTGGTGCGATCGAACCAAGAGAACAAGGACCCAAGAGGCGGATTCGGACGACATCAGTGGATATCTGTCTCAGAGCTAGATATTCAGGAAGAAGTGGAATATTCTCTCAATATTAGTGAAGATATATGTAAGAAAAATCAAATGGAACGGGTGAAAATTCTGATCTAGAACTTTCAACAACAGGTCAAGATTCTGCTGAAGAAGGCAACAAAGAAGCGGTTGTGGGCCATATTGAGGCTGGACACTGATTCAATTGAGATCGGGAGATGGATTGACTTCTCGCATTATCAAAGCAGGGCACCATAAATAGACTTTGACATGGGTCAAATTGAGGTGCATTGACTACCTCCTTGTCGGGTTGGCAGTTAGAAGCTAGGTTGGCAAGTATCACGAAGCCTTTGAATAGAGTCGTAAGAAGCTGGAGTCGTCAGTTAAGCTGACCTAGGGCAGAGAGAAGCAGCCACCACAAGTACGTTAAGCTCCGACAAAGATCAGGAGAAATGACGACTGCCTGATCGGGTCTGTAGAATTTTATCCACGACCTACAGACAGTCTAGGATGCTGCGAACACCGAGTAGATTTAGAAGAGAGGCCAAGCCGAACTTTGGCGAAACCCTTTCGATGCTCAAGTTAGACATCGGGAAGACAAAGAAAAAGCTAAAAATGAAGTGGCTAGCTAGTCAAATAATATTGCGCGTACCTTTGCTCCCTATACGGGCACTCTTTTATATCAATCACATAGAGTGAAAAAAGTCCTTACTGTGCACTCTGTGTATTTTCCACACATCAGCCCACGTCCTCAGAACGTATCCCCACTACTCATCTCACTCGCTCAGCCACCTAGCCAAGACTCCATCGGGCTCAATTCAGGTCGGGCTTTGATTGTGCGATTTCGCCTTTAAGTCTATCAACTTGACTCGAACTCCGTCTTGGATTGGACCCGCCGGTTCTACGTTGACCGAGTCCTAAGCCTGCCACATAACCCTTGTAGTCTTATCCACATCAGACATAATAGACAGGAAGAGAATAATGGTGTTCATAAGCTAATGGTATGTTTACGTTGATGTGCTAATGAGAGAAAAGATGGATTATACGAGATGAAAAAAAAGATAATATTCAAAAAATCGATCGCAGCTGCTATGGAGAGGCCACGAGTTTATGGCACCACCACGAGCCCACTCTTGCAACGAGCTTATGGACATAAGCTCTTGAACACCAAGTTTATATGTAGCTTAAGTGAACTTGCACAGTGCAGGTAACTCCATCTTAAATTATCTCTTGACCAACCTAATCAACCCGTCGTTGTTGGAGGATAAAAGTCAAAGTTGATAGAACATGAGAAAACTGTTAGAATACGATTTTTTATTTGAAAAATGAGGTGTCATCAGTTGATGAAAGTCAGAATTGACTTCAAATTCGAAATCTATGTTTCGCGTAGATGAATCTAGACTATTAATTTGCTCAAAACCGATTACGGATGAATGAGAAATTAATTGTTTAAAGT
>JBBUKS010022607.1:0-11561 GCA_038050645.1 Hedychium gardnerianum
AGGGGAATTAGCTCCCTTAGATGATACTCCAGCCTTTCAATCAGTTACCTCTCTAACTGCGACTACCATGTTAGAGGATCCGGGGCCAGATCTCGTGGCCCCAAGAGTTTCCCGTCCGAGGCATTATAAGAGGGTGGCCTCCAAACCGCCAAGGATAGCTACATCTAGTTCCTCCGAGCCACACTCCACTGAATCATTTGCAATAGGCCTAACAACTCCTCATACTCCCGCTTCCATCTCCCTTCTTTTGGACGCTTTATCTCCTATTCTTGGTGACATTGCTCCTTCGGACGCAACTTCTCCGAAAAACCAGACCTGAGCTAGGTTCAGGCCACTGCTTCACGATTGAGCTAAGGGGCCATTATCTCCATCCCCTTAGCCACAGATAGAATCTATCAGGGTGGAAGAGACAACCTCCTTTCATAATTGTCGTGGTTTGTCTTGTTGGATCATGTCGCCAAGGGAACTAACCAGGTATGAATCATCCTTTTCATTCGGATACAACAACAGTTGACCTTCCTCCTTTAACATGTGTTGGGTGTCAATGAAATGCTCAAATGAGCCCGGGAGAACCCGAACTTGGCACCTACCTCCCCCTCCAATATGTCTCGGCTATGTGATCAGGTAAGTGACTTAGAGACACAAGTATCTACAACGATGCAACTTGCTGACACGTCCCAACATCAGTTAGAGCAGGCACAAGAAGATAGGATGGTTGCTATCTTGCAAGTTGAAATGGAAGTATCGCGTGAATAGACAACCTTGAAGAAGCTGGCCTAGGTGGAACTGTAGTTGGAGGAGGCTCTTGCCAAGGCAAAAATCACTAAGGGTGCTAAGGAGGTGTTGAAGACCCAACTCCAGAATGTGTTGAAGGCAAAGGCACAAGAGGTTGACAACCTTCGATCAGAGTTAGAGTTAGTGAGATATATTGTCTTCGATCGAGAAAAGAGGTTAAGAGCTAGCTTTTGGATAGATCCAGAAGTGAACAAATGATTGGGGGAGCGAATGAGTGCCTTCTTCAGAGTTGACTTTGAGGGATGTAAGCATCAATGCGTGAAGGCCGGATGCTGGCCTGCTGGGACGAATCCAGAGGATCTGGACATTGGGGAGGCTTTCAACAAAATTCCCCAGGACCTCTTCCATTTCTCCCCCTCCCCATAGCATTTGTCTAGGACGAGTGTTGAAAACTTTTTAAGGTCTCACTATTATCCGCCTATTTTCTATGGCCATAAGGCTACATACTTATTCGAAATCCTGCCACTGTCGGGATGTGTTGAAGAGCCATAAGGCCATAAACTTATCTACTTCTGCTACTTCACCCAAAAAGTCATTTTACTTTCTATCTATATTTTTGATACACTTGAACACTTGCTTTTTAACAGTCCAGACCAACTACCATATGTCTCCAAGAGCATTGGGATGTCAACCACAATAGAAAGGCCGTAAGTGGACGACATTCCACGTCCTTGACAACATATTGCCTTCGACATCCATTAAATTACATGCGCTCATACCAGCCTTGCTCACTACTTGGTACGGTCCCTTCCACTTGGGTCCATGCTTCCAACGGATGTACTCAGGACAGACCTTCCGTAATACTAGGTCCCCGACTTGAAAGGATCTAGGAATCACCTTCTTGTTGTAAGCTCTACAAACTCGGTCTCGATAATGCTCCATGTTATAAAACCTCTGGGTCCTCTTCTTTTCCACCAAGTCCAGCTCCTCAGCGCGAGCTATCTCATTGTCTGTAAAAGCATAAGAGGCAATGCGGGCTGTCTCCACCCCCAATCTCCATAGACTAGACTAAAGGGGGTTTCCCCAGTAGTAGTTCGAGGAGGGGTCCAAAAGGATCACAGTACACTTGGGAGTTCCTCAACCCATGTCTTGCCTACATGGTCCATCTTAGTCTTCAACCCTTACACAAGATCTCAGTTAGTAATTTCCATCTATGCATTATTTTGGGGGTATGCCATAAAGGTAAAGACTTGCTAGATCTTCAATTCCGCACCCTCGAATCCTTCTTCCCTGCCTGCCGCTATCGGATATAAGCCTTCGAGGGATTCCAAACCGACACACCAAGTCCTGCCATAGAAACTTTATAATAACTTGTTCAGTAATCTTTGCTAGAGGCTCGGCTTTCACCCACTTGGAAAAATAATCTATGACCACGATGATAAATTTCTTCTATGCTACACCCATTGGGAGAGGTCCAACTATGTATACCCCCCACCGATCGAAGGGGCAAACTGGTACCAGTGGCTTTATGAAATCCGCAAGGAGATTAGTCCTGGGCTGATGGAGCTGACAACTTTCACAGCTTCTTACCATCAGGTTGACATCCTTCTTTATAGTAGGCTAGAAGTAATCGTCTGTGAGGACTTTTCAGGAAAGCACCCTTCCCTCAATGTGACTTCCTCATGCTCCACTGTGAATCTCATGAAGGATATAGTCTACTTTATAACTCCCCACACACCGCAACAATGGTCTCACAAAGGAGCGTTTATATAGAACTCCCTCTTCCAATAGGAACTAGGTGGATCGGTGGCATTCCTACTTAACTCAAACAAAATTGAGTGGTAGTCGTCCTTTTTGAAAATACCATGTGAGTTCTATCCACCAACTTCTACTTTAGGAATTGAGTTGGCCTCCACCTACGGCTGTGCTTCTACTTGGAACACGACTTCTCGGGTATTCCACCCCTCCAGTGCCATGCAGGTGAGCTCGTTGCCCTAATCATTTTCTTCTCTAGGAATGCGCTATACAACCACTTCCACAAAATATTCTTTGACCTACTCTACTGCTTCACAGTACTTTTGCAACTTTTTGTCCTTGATGTCGTAAGTACCCTTCACCTGCTGCACTACCAACTGGGAGTCCAAGTCGACTATGATTCGGGTTGTTCCCACATTTTGTGCTGCTTAGAGTCCAACTAGGAGGGCTTCATACTCTGCTTCATTGTTAGAGGCCTAGAATCATAGTTGGATAGCTAACTTGATCTCCTCCCCATGAGGAGAGATTAGTACCACCCCAGCGCCACAACCTTCTCTACTCACAAAACCATCCACATAGACTTTCTAGGGATCAGATTCTTTCTTGTACACAGTCTCCACTAGGAAACCCGCAAGGGCATGTGCCTTGATGGATTGCCTTGGTTGATACTTCAAATCGTACTCACTCAATTCTGTGACCCATTTTACTAATCTCCCTGTAGCTTCAAGGTGGGTAAGAATGTGCCCCAGGGGAGTGTTTGTTAGAACTACCATGGGATGAGATAAGAGATACAGTCTTAAACGCCGTGCCATTAGTATAAGCTCCAATGTCAACTTCTCGAGACCGATGTAGCGAACTTCCACCCTTTTAAATAAATAGCTAAGGCAATACACAGGGAGGTGCTCAAGGTCCTCTTGACGCACCATTACATAATTCACAACTACCTCCAACACCGCCAAATATACCATTAGCTTTTCTCTAGGTTGGGGCTTCGCCAAAATTGGTAACCCTGCTTGATAATTCTTCAACTCCAAGAATGTCTTTTCATAGTCATCACTCCACTGGAAATGAGATTCGATTCGCAAGACTTTGAAGAATGGGAGGTTGTGGTCTGCGGAGCGAGAAATGAACCTAGAGAGGGCTATTGCCCTACCCAGCAAATGTTGTACTTCCTGGACACTCCTTGGTAACTGCATTTGCAGGACAACTTCTATTTTCCAAGGGTTGACTTCAATACCCCTCTCAGTCATCATATAGCCCAAAACTTGCCTCATCGCACTTTGAATATGCACTTCTCAGGGTTCAGCTTCATGCCATATTTTCACAGAGTAGAGAAGGTCTCCTCCAGATCGGGTATCAGCCCTTTTCCTACCAGAGACTTCATTAGTTTGTCATCGACATAGAGTTCTATATTCTTCCCCAGCTTCTTACAAAACATCTTGTCCATCAACCGTTGGTAGGTAGCCTCGACGTTCTTCAGCCCAAATGACATTACAACATAACAAAATGTTCCCTCTACTGTAATAAAACTGACCTTGTCTTGGCCCGCCTTTTCTAGGGGGATTTGGTGAAACCCCTGGTAAGCGTCCAACATAAAGATGAATTGGTGGCTAACAGTGGAGTTCACAAGTTGATCAATCCGCGACAATGGGTAGTAATCTTTTAGGCATGCCTTATTTAAGTTGCGGAAGTCCACCACTTTCTCGGGGATTTTGGCACTAGTACCACATTGACAAGCCATGAAAAAAACATCACTTTTCGAATATGCCCCGCTCTTAGTCACCACCAAACTTATTCTTGGATGACTCAGTCCCACTCTAGCCCAAAGTGTCTTCGCTTCTGCTTCACAGGTTGGGCCACAGGGGGGAGATGTAGTTGGTGCTCCATCACAACAGGAGGGATTCCCACAAGGTCATTAGAGGACCAGACAGAGACATCCTGGTTTTTGATTAGGCAGTCCACCAAGTCCTTCTTTGACCTCGGGTCCAACTCTTGGGACATATGGGTGACTTTCTCCGGGCAGTTAGGCACAACTACTACAAGCTCTGTTTCCTTTGATCAAAATCCACCCTGGTCTCCTTCATGGACCATACATGCAACTTCAGGTGTTGATCCAGTTTCAATCTCAGGGCCTCCAATGAGAGCTTTCTTTTGGTCGACATCGATGGCCTCCACATAGCACTTCCTGGAGGTCTGCTCTCCACAAACTTCTCCCACCTCCTCCCCAATGGAGAATTTGAACTTCTGATGATAGGTAGACGCTACAACTTCGAAGGCACTTAGGGCAGGATGCCCAAGGAGAATTTTGTATGCTAAAGGCATGTCCACTACAGTAAAGTTGGCCAGGATTGTTAGTCGTCTTGATTCCTAGCCAAGAGAGAGAGAGACAACTTGATTTGCCCCAGCGGCTACACTGAATGTCCCGAGAAGCCATAGAGAGGGGTCATCACCGGTTGTAAGTCCTCCACCTGCATTCCCATTCTTTTGAATAATAATAGATAAAGGATATTAACAGAACTCCCGACGTCCACAAAGACTCGGGATACTTCATAGTTGACCACAGTAACCTCTATCACCAAGGCATCATTATGGTGTATCATGAGTCCCTCCAGGTCCTGAGAACTAAATCCTATGGTGGGTCTCAGATGAGGGCACAAGTCCTTCACAACCATACTCTCCGCTCTACCATGCTTCTTTATTACTCTGTTAGAGTCTCCGTTAGTAACACCTCCTGAGATCATATAAATCTTTTCCTGCAGTGTTAGCCTAGCACCTTGCTGGTTCTCCCCTGCTGGTGGTTTTTGTCATCCTTGCTGCTCGGCCCCTCGCGAGGCCAGTGCTAGAGCTCGAGGTTGTGGCGAGCTTGATATGTTGTGGTCGCTACTAATAAAGCTCAGACTTGGGGCTTGATGCTAACAATTCTCTCGATCTCTATTGCTAGCTTAATGCAGTCATCCGTGTTGTGGCTGTATTCCTGGTGAAAGGAACAAAAAGTGGATGCCTGGGGTTGACGTGACCCCCTTTCATATCCATTTGACCTCCTTAGAATATGATGTTTCTCACATATTTGCATCGCCTGCTCCTTAGTCACCCGCAGCGGAGTGAGCTGGGCTGGAGGCCTAAGCGGTGCGAGTGGTGCAGGCGGGACTGGTGGTGGAGGTAATATAGACGAGATGCGTTGCAAAGGTGGGATTTGTGGCGAGCGTGGGCAGGGGGCGCTGGAAACTTGGGTTCTGGACGATGATCCCTTCCGCTCCCTTTTTCGGCAACACAAGCTCTACGCTGATCTTGTTTAGCTTTCTACGCCTCTTCCATGTTGATGTATCTCTCCACCCGAGCTAACAATTCTTCAAAGTCACAGGACGACTTCTTGGCCAAGGATAAATTTTTTTTGTCATCCTCGAGTCCTTGAGCAAAGTCTACGGTTAAGATATCCGGCGTTGCTGTAGATACTTCCAGCACAACTTGATTGAACCTTTGTATAAACTCCGACAAGGACTCCTGTGGTTTCTGCTTGAAGTTAAAAAGGCTTAGAAGAGTTGGGGGTACCTCTTGGATCTTGAAATGTGCTGTAGTAACAAGATGGTAAAGTCATCAAATGGCTGGATGGAGCCTTGGCGTAGGGTACTAAACCACTGTTGTTCTAGCCAAATGAGGGTTGTGAGAAAAACCCTACACTTCACAACATCAGAAAGCCGGTGAAGGAGAGTTGCATTCTCAAAATAGACAGATGCTCTTCAGGATTCATAATTCCATTATATTCGCTCATCTGTGGGGGACGAAAGTTAAGTGGTAATGCCTCCTCCAAGATGGCGGTCGAAAAGACATCTGTCGGGTTGCCGCTCTCCCCACCAATGGATGGACAAGGGCAATGGGCGAAGGCTTGACTGATATGTTTGATAGGACTGACTGGCCTCCGTCGGGAGCGAGAGGTAGACACCACTTCTCTTGAGCTCTGCACAGAAGGCTCAACTATTGGGGTCATCTTTGCTGAAGCTCCTGCTCCTTTAAGAGGAGGCACAACCGGACTACGTCGAAGCGCCTCATCAATTTGTTCCCTAATAAACTATGCGTTGTCCCATGGTATGGAGCCCCCTACGGTTTCCAATTCTGCTAGGGGAGCTGGTGGTCCAGATTTTTCAAACCCTTCTCCCCGTGACTCAACCACTGTTCTTCTAGTGCTCACCATTCTCACACCTTAGTACTCCCTTCCCATAGACGCTGCCAAAATGATGCGGTCGGAATCTCCCTTGCACATTGCCTTAGACCTCCTCTTTCGTCGCAACATTTTAATAAGGGTTCGTACTGGTAGAGCCTTCGTCTTCAATCACCATATTATCCTTCTAGCTTCTCGTTGTCCACAACTGAGGCCCTCCTCCAGGCTTCGTTGTCCTTCTACCTTTATTTGCGAGAGGATACCTTCTCAAGCTGCTAACCTGAGCAACAAAATTGACACTAGTGAGTGAGGGCCAACATCTCCAGCTTTGCCCCTCCGATGCCTAAGTCAGTGACGGGTTGAACAAGAAAGGTGCCTCCCTCAAGGAGAGGGCTTGAGGTGTGAATGAAGGGCCTTTGATAGGGAAAGGCCTTGGCCGGCCATGGGCTGTGATGCCTTCTACTAGGGGAAGGGCTTTTGCGAGGATTGGTCGTTGAGAAAGAAAAACTAAGAGTCCCCGTCGGAGAAGATGATCATTATTCAAACTTAAGTTACCTTTTATAGAAATGAAACTTAGCTCCCCACACCCCTTTACTCTTGTCATTTCACCTCTATGCGGTATGGGCTAGAGACCATTTCGATGTTGGGAGGCTATATCGGGGTGTCAAAGACATGCATTGACACGCTCGACCTTCTCATGACGCACACAATTAGAGGCCAATCTCCATGCACCAAGTGGCGGCCTGTTCTTTTCTAAGCATGGTTGGGGAAATATTCTTCCATATCTAATTTTTGTTTCCGTTGACCATCTCATCTTCTGTGAGAGTCAAGGGGAGCAATGTGATGGGAGGAACTAGGTGACGTAGGAAGAATATCTCCCCAGGTTGCTCCTATGGTTAGTTTGTCAGAGTCTCCTGATGGACTTGTTAGCAGGCAAGGCCCTATTGGAGATGGTAGAAGGGGATGATTGGAGGGGCAAAACCCAGGGGAGATATTCCTCAGAGGGATAGTCTCGCTCGTTTGGGTGGCGGGCTATGGATGTCATCTAGTGAGGATACTCTTGGACAGCCCCTAAAGTGTAGGGCGTAAGGAGAGGGAGGGGTTTACCCAAGAGGGTGCCCCTATTGTCGGATTGCTTTGGGGATATACCCAACTGGGGTTGTTCCCAATCCCTTACTTCTGTGAGGACTTAGACTTATTGGGGATGTACCCAAGGGATTGTTTTCAAACTTTTACTCTTGTGGCCCATGAGGACTTGGATTTATTTAGGATGTACCTAGCGGGGTTGTTCCCAAACCTTTACCCTTGAGGTCCGTGAGGACTTGGATTTACTAGGGATGTACCGAGCGGGGTTCTTCCCAAACCTTTACCCTTGAGGTCCATGAGGACTTGGATTTATTAGGGATGTATCTAGCCAGGTTGTTCCCAAACCTTTTCCCTTAAGGGCCGTAAGGACTTGGACTACATCTTTATCCCCAGGTCGCGCCCGCTTATTGTCAGAGCCACAAGGACTCCCTGGGTGCGGACCCCGGGGTGCATCAATAATGGTTGAGTAATGATATAGAGTTAATGACTATCAAGGTTTCAAGCATATAAAATAAGACTCATTTATCCATTAGCAAACAATTCTTCTATGTTTCTTCTCTACTCATCTCCTTTCTCTATTTTTTTTGGCGATAGCATTCAGGTACTATTTAGTTTATCATGTACAATCAATGCTTGATAGCAATTATGGTTATGTTGTTGTATCCTAAAAATTAGACGTTCTTCGAAATTTCTAAGCACCTTCAGAGAAGGGACAAATTTATTTTAAGAAAACTTTGTCTAACATAGGACTCGATAGCTCAACTTGACTACTCGATCAGCTTAGCAACTTAGCCTCATTGCTAGGCAACTGCTCGACCTCCTTGCTAGGCAGCTCGACCTTCCCATCTCGATAGACCAGACTTAATTTTTTAAATCAAATAATTTCCTATTCATTTTGTAGTAGAAAGTCAACCATCTTAAAACAAGTTTGCTTTGTTGAGATGATGATTAATATTGTTGACAAAATTGCTCAACACACGTTAGCCCCCTCGACCTCGACTAAGAGTATTCTAGTCAACTATAGGGGCAAATTAGATAAGTTCACTAGGTTGAACGTTAAGTGGTGGTAGTAAAAGATGATCTTCTACCCAATCACACTGAATCTTACTAGGTTCTTGACAAAGGAAGCTTCGAAGCCGTTTGAGGATAACACAGGTGTCCAAGACGACAATGCTATGGACAGATCGAATCATTTAGAGTTCCTATATCAGAACTACATCCTCAACTAGTTAGTCAATTTGTTATATAATTTGTATAGAACAAAGAAAATAGTAAAGGAACTATGAGAGTCTCTGGATTAGAAGTACAAGACAAAGGATGTGACAATTAAGAAATTCATTGTTTGTAGATTTTTGGACTGCACGATGGTTGACTTCAGAATAATGATTAGTCAATTTAGGAATTTCAATTAATCCTACATGAGATTTACTCAGAGGGCATGACACCGAGTAAAACCTTTCAAGTGACCGTTGTTATTAAGAAGTTGTCATTCACTTGGAAGGACTTCAGAAACTATTTGAAACACAAGCGAAAAGAGATGAACGTCAAGGAATCATTGTTAGACTTTGCATTGAGGAAGACAATAAGAGTTTAGACAAGAAGCCATTCTCTCAAGCTACTGTGAAAGTCAAAATAGTCGAGTACAATCAAAACTCAAAATGGAAGAACTCCGGATATTCCAAAGGGGCTAAAATGGGACCTAAATGAGGCATCAACAAAAAGAAGTTCCATGGGAAATGATACAATTGTGATCAAGTTGGTTACAAATTCTCAGAATGCAAGAAGGAAGAATCGAGAGGCCAATATGGTAAATTAGAATGAAGGGCCACACATGGACCACTATGCTATAGTCTCTGAAATGAATCTGGTGGGTTGAAACCTTAGACAGTGGTGGATTAATACCAGTGCCACCTGACATGTGTACTTCAACAAAGAGTTATTATACAATTTGAAGAAATCAAATATGGGCAAAAGTTGTTTATAGGAAACTCGACAACCTTGGATATCAAAGGTCAAGATAAAGTGATTTTGAAGATAACCTCTAGAAAGGAGTACTTTCAATAATGTGTTGTATGCTTCGACAATTACTATTCGAATTGCTTTTGAATCACATTATTTTTGAGTCAGACAGAATCATTCTGTCAAAAAATAAAATATTTGTAGGAAAGGACTATATAAGTATGCGATGGGTTATTCAAAATTAGTGTAATGATCATTAGACTTAAGATCAATAAAAATAATAGTTTTGTTTATATACTTGAGTCTTCCAGTTTATGGTATGGTAGATCAGGACATATTAATTATGATACATTATGTAGATTAATTAACTTAAAAAACATACATAGGTTCCAAATTGATCTGAAATACAAGTGCAAGACTTGTGCTGAGGCAAAATTACCAAGGTTATCATTTCAACATATTGAATGAAGAACTGAATCACTCGACCTGATCAACACCGACGTATGTGACCTAAAAGGGATACTAACACGTGGTGAAATTAAGTACTTCATCACTAATATCAAGGGACTCTACTACCTATCTAGCCCAGTAGATCCGACCCATACGGAACAAACTTGAGACTAGATACCCATTAGGGCTTAGGAGTATGTCCTTATAAATAGGACAACAAAGGTCATTGTAAAAGGAGGCTGACACTACTCTTCTTCTTCTTTCATTTTCATCTCTATCCAACTCAGTGCTGACTTGACCATCGAAGATGTTACGTTGGCCATGTTGCCATCTGCTGATGGGTGTTGACATGCATAATTAGGAGCAGCTCAAACATAGGGAATAGGAGTCGCAACATTAGCTCCATATATGGGGAAGTGAGCGAAAAACATATAGAAAAATGTTGAAGATTCTGGAGCACCATCTTTTGGTGATCGGCGGTAGTTAAGGGGCCAACCCTCTACTCCTATAGACGGAGCGAAAACCCTAACCAAGGCAGCGCGGAGCAGAGCAGAACCCGAAAACCCTCTCTTTAAACCCTTCCCTTTTCCTCTTTCTTGGTGTCACTCCTCTCCATCATTCACATATCAGCTCGCACTTCAAGATCTGCTTCCGAGCAAAGAAAATCCATAGCGATATGGAGACGGAGGATGTGAAGAGGAAGCAATAGCTCGACAATAGTTGTGGTGATAGATTTATGGTTGTAAATGATAATGGTGGCATTGGAAATGGAAGTGGCGGTAAAGGCAGTAGTAGGATTAGTGGCGGAAGCCCCACGACCTCGATTACCAATGCGACAATGGCCACTATTCCGAAGAAAGCTATGACTTCACCAACATGACAATGACAAGTGATAATGGCGGCATTTAGTCTGTAGAGTTGCGGCTCTAGCGCGCATATGACTTTACCAATGACTACTATTCTAAAGAAAGCTAGTGTTGGATTTCTTGCTCCAAATCGTGTTCCAAACAACTCATTTGTACAAAGTAGTAGTGCTCATCAAGAAAAAAAAGGAGATAAAATAGTAGCTATCAACGACGACATGGGCAAAGCATACCAAAGTCAAATTTATCATTAATGGAGCAGATCAAAGTTAAATCTTTCATTAATGGCAGATGTTACGGTGGAAATCTCTTATGTCACTCCTTGAATCTCCTCTCCACGATGTGGCCACCCTTGTAAAAGCTACATGCCCAACCACAATAGCCACCGACCTTTTTTGGGGTTCAACATGCGTGCTGCCGTCTTCCTCTACACTATAAGGGCTCGAAAGGAGTTTGTCCACATCGAGGTCTTTCTTCTGCTCACTGCCAAAAACAAACTCAAACCAAAGACAAAAGTCAGGAAGTCAACTATCCTAATGCTCTATTTGAGGTATTCA
>JBBUKS010022627.1:0-11559 GCA_038050645.1 Hedychium gardnerianum
TACATCAATCCAACCACCATCAATCCAAGAATACCATGATATCCATATGCGAGAATACATCAATAACAAACTGAATTCGTTCCACAAAATCACTCACCTATGGAAGATGGCTGAAGATGATAAGGATGGTCAGAGAACCAAATTCGATCCAAACAGTGGCTGGCCGAAATAGTAGCAGCACACTGGAAATTGTCAAAAATAGATATGATCAACAATCAAATACTAAACCAAAGCACCTAACCCAATCTATGCAAGAACAACTTAGCTACATAAACCAACATCTCAACCAGTCCTTACCCACTATAATGGGGCTACCGGAATCAGAAGTGGTTGGAGCAAAATTGGCTGATCAATCTGCTAATGGTGGCAGAAGCAAGATCTGGCCGAGGACTGGATTGGATTAGTCGGTTGAATCTGGTTTTGCCAAGGTGGTCGTAGCTAATCTGGCTAGAGTAAAAGTGAAACTGCGTTGAGCTCTCAATAGGATAGAGTGCGGGTAGTGACATCAACCAATGGAGGGCAACACCGGTGATGGATGGTGGTGGCGGATTTGTGGCTGGAAAGGAGGAGGGCCTGACAATCTCTTGCTCGTGACCGCAGAGAGGCCAACAGTTGCGGTGGATCGATCGGGGAGAAGGCTCAGGACCTTGGCTATCCAGTTGCTGCCTGGCCATGGTTGACAACGGCTGGACGAAGCTCGACACTACCGAAGAGGTCGACGGTGGTTGGCTAGGACAGGGGTGGCTGTAGCATCGAGATAGATGGGTCATTCGGGAGAGGGGAATTCAGGGGAATGAGGGAGTGGGACCAGCTGATGGAGTGCAGCGCCGGCAGTGATCGCCCTCGTTTAGAGGGGAGGCGGTCGTGGCTGGTCGATGGTAGCGATGGTAGGCGTGGATAGGGTCGACGACGCTGGATCATGAGAGGAAGAGAAGAGCAATGCTCGAGGCTGGCCGACGACACTCCTGTTACTGGTGTAGAGGAGGAGATCGATGATGAGGGCGGTGATGTTGGCCTCTCACAGCCGAAGAGGAGAGCGGCTGGTGGTGTTGGCCGCGGTGGTTGTGGGTTTGCCGCGTTTGGCCGCGGTGGCCGTGCTGGTCGGAGCAGAGAAGAGACGACACCGAAGGTTGGCAATGACGATGGGTGCCAATGGTTGATCAGATGAGGGGATGTGGGCGGCGGTGTGGATAGGGGAAGAAGAGGAGGATCGACAACGACTGCAAAGAGAAATCGCGAGAGGGGTGAGGGGAAAAATTAATAATGAACTTAGTGTTTTTAATTTCAACCTTAGGTTAATAAATCCAATTAACTCCCAGCTTAATTGATATTCCAAATAGACTTTCCAAAAGTCTATTATTTATATCCTCTTAAACTTGTCATATTATCTCTGATTAAATTTAGAAAAATTCCTAAAATATTTTAAAAAAATTATAGGCTTATTTCTCGATTAACACCCATTATATTATTATTATTATTTTATTTTATTTGCAATATTTAACATTCTCTTGTGATGTCATTGGGGCTTACCTATGCTTCAAGGGTTTTCATGGATTTGATGAATCGGATATTCCTGGAGTATTTGGATCAGTTTGTCATCGTCTTCATAGATGATATTTTGATATATTCCCAGTCAGAGGTGGAGCATGAATGACATCTTCGCATAGTTTTGGAGACGCTTCGACGAGAACATCTCTATGTGAAGTTCAGTAAGTGTGCATTCTGGCTATCTTCTGTGAGATTTCTCAAATATGTTGTCTCTAGTAGAGGGATATCAGTAGATCTTTCAAAAATAGAGGTTGTTACTAGTTGGGAGCGACCAGAAACAATATAGAAGGTTCGTAATTTTCTGGGTTTTGCTAGATATTACCGGAGATTTGTAGAAGAATAACCCTGTCCATGATTTGAAATTAGCATCTATTATCTTTGCATTGAAAATATGGAGACATCATCTGTATGAGGTCACTTTCAAGATTTTCACATATCATAAAAGTCTAAAGTATCTGTTTACTCAGAAGGAGTTGAACTTGAGACAAAGAAGATGGATGAAGTTTCTTAAGGACTATAACTACACTATAAACTATCATCCAAGAAAAGCCAATGTGGTAGCATATGCTTTGAGTAAAAAATCTCGTGGGGTTCTAGCTAGTCATCGAGCAGCAATTACAAATTTGATACAGAGTCTCTCAGAGTTGAGACTAGTAGAACGAGGACAAACAGAATGGAGGATTTTGGTATTTGTGGAACAAATAAACGAAGCACAGGCTAGTGATCAGCATCTGCGATATCTGTGTAGCAGAGTGGTTACAAGACAGCAGACAGAGTTTTCTTGTGATGAGAGCGGTATCCTAAATTTTCGAGGAAGACTGTGTGTACCTGAGACACACACAATTGAAGAGAAATTACTTCAAGAGGCACATCAATCCAGATTCGTGATCCATCCGAGTGGTACTCGAATGTATAGAGACTTAAAGTACCCTTACTAGTGGAATGACATGAAAAAGGACATAACGAATTTTATGGCTCGATGTTTGATATACCAGTAAGTGAAGGATGAGCATCAAAGACCAGTAGGGTTGCTTCAGATGATTCTGATACCATAATGGAAGTAGGAACATATCACTATGGACTTCATGGTAAGGTTACCCCAAACACGAAAAGGACATGATGTGATTTGGGTGATTATTGATCGATTTACCAAATATGTACATTTTTTACCGATCTGTAGGATGGACTCTTTGGATCACCTGACGGAGTTGTACTGTAGAGAGATTACCAGAATTCATGGTATACCTCTGAGTATTATATCAGATAGAGATTTGTATTTCACTTCACGATTCTGGTAAAGTCTCCAGTAGGCCTTGGGTATGGAACTTCGTTTCAGTAAAGTCTTTCATTCACAGACTGATGGATAGTCAAAGCGCACTATACAGACACTTGAGGATCTATTGAGAGCATGTGTGATGGTTTTAGAGGTAGTTGGGAAGATCATTTACACCTATTGGAATTTGCGTACAACACTAGCTATCATTCTGCGATTTAGATGACGTCGTTTGAGGCTTTGTATGGTAGAGCTTGTCGATCTCCTATCTTATGGGAAGAGATTGACGAACCACAAATGTTGGGGTCATAGAGCATTCAACATGATGCAGAGTTGATATGTATCATCAGACAGAGAATGTCAGAGGCTCAAGATCGACAAAAGAGTTATACAGATCGGAGGCGAAGACCTTTGGAATTTTTCGTAGATGATCATGTGTTTCTGCAGGTTTCACCCACTAAAGGAGTTAAAAGATTTGATTTGAAAGATAAGTTAGCTCCTCGTTACATTGTACCCTTTCAGATTTTGGAGAGGATAGGTGAGGTGGTCTATTGGTTGGCACTACTATCGACCCTTACAGGTGTATATGATGTGTTTCATGTATCCATGCTGAGGAAGTACGTGTCAGACCCTACTCACATTCTGAGTAACGTGTTTATCTCACTCTAGCTTGATGCTACTTATGAGAAAGTTCCTACGCAGATTCTGGATCGAAAGGAACGTCAGTTGCGGAACAAAATCATCCGACTCGTCAAGGTTGGATGACAGCATCATACTGATGAAGAGGCAACTTGAGAGCTTGAGGATAAGATCCGAGCTCAATACTCTCACTTGTTTACATAAGGTGTGTAAAGTTTTATTCGATACTTAAACGGTTAAAATATGCTATTATTTGATTACCGCACCTTGATAGTAAATTTTGAGATCAAATTTTTATTAGCGGGGGAGAATATTAAATTTGACAGATAAATAATCATAATATGATAAGTGTTATTTGAGGAATAACTTTATTGAATTTTTCTCATTTTTTTTTAAATCTAAATTTAATCAGAGCTGATATGACAAGTTTAAGAGGATATAAATAATAAACTTTTGGAAAGACTATTTGGAATATCAATTAAACTGGGGTTAATTTGTGTACTCCCATCTGATATAGATTATTCAACCAATTTAGCTCCGGTAGTGCTTGTTACGACCATCTACTCCTTACCTTCGACCACCACCAGGTATATATGTTGGGGTTGCAAGGTTGCAAACAAAGTCCCACATTGAAAACACATGAGAAGGATCATAGGCTTATAAGAGAAAGACATCTCTATTGGTATGAGGCCTTTTGGGTAGAGCCCAAGAGCAAAACCATGAGGGCCTAGGCCCAAAGTGGACAATATCATACCATCGTGGAGATATCTAAATTCCTTCGGTCCCAACAAAAACATCCTTTGTAATCTATGATTATGAACATATACTTGTCTATTACGACAATAGAATACTCTTATAGACCAAATATAGGAATTTTATAGTCCAAACATAGGAATGAAAAAATGTTTTATCTATTCAATTTCATGCACAAATTAAGACAAATTCCTGTTCTTATTTCACTTCCGAGGAACAAATATTCTACTCTATATAAATTTCATACCATGGACCAAATATAGCATTATTCTTCTCGTATCTAAAGGTCTACTCAATAAAATAGTGACATCAAGTTACAAAGTGACATCAATATCTCATATTTGGGAAAATACTGAAAATGTAGAATATGTAACAAAATTTGTCTGCATTCTGCAGATATGTAGTGAATTTATTCCTACTAAAATGAATATCTTGATCTTGTCTTCCACACATTTGTTTCTCAACCAAAAATAACTAAGGTGCTCAAACAATTTATTTCGGGATAGCAAATTAGTATTCCATGTAATATTTACTCTAAGAACATTTAAGGACCATGGAATCAATGGTATCTCAAGGTAAATTTTGCCACAAAATATAGAAATGAAAATCAAATACCTGTGCTTCAGGGCATATATGGCCTACAACATACCCATGGGATCCTCCAGAGAACCTACCATCAGTCAGCAAGGCACATTCCTGTGAACAAATGAAAACCAGAAAATGATAAAGACCTAGCATTTGGATGACTAACAGACAATAAGCATTAAAGAAGCCAAGAGGAGAAAACTAATCAAGCGCATCATTTAGATCACCAATTCTTGAAGAATTTATCATCCAAGGTTTATAAAGATTTTGGAAGCCTAATGATTTGAGTAGGTTGAAAATATGGATGAAGGTTGATAGATGTCATTTGCAACAAGATCATAAATATGAGATCATACCAAACAGTACAAGCAACAATGATAATGACAAGTAAACAAGCTCATAGTAACACTGCATTTGAATTTTGTTTGTTTTATATAAATTTCGATAGACATAGACCACTATCCTATTGAAGATCAAATTGATTCTGAAGATGTTTTTTCAGTCAAATTTACCAGATAAGAGTGACACTCCGTTAAACACTAAAGCCCAAACAAGTGAAATAGAAAATAACTTCGACTGTTAGGAAACAAACAAAGAAACTATGAAGAGAACATACCTTCCCAAGACCAGCACCCATTATAGCACTAGTTGGTGTTAACATTTCAGGCATACCTGGTCCACCCTTGGGTCCTTCCCCTCTGATGACAATAACTTTACCCTGTTGTGCATCCAAAGATTTATTGGTGCACAGGAAACATAACAAACAATAAAGACAAATCAGGAAACACTCTACAATAAGTATTTGAAACAAAAAAATCTAGTTACAAAATTGTACGTCAGCAAAATCAACACTAGTTGGTCATCAGAGACCAACTAGTAAGCATTTAAACAAAGATCCCTATATACAACCAAGGCCGATTACTTGGATTACTCAGGAAAGACTGCAAAACTTAAATAGTATACTTGTTTTGTAACATTGTTTGGCGAAAGTAGTGTAATTGGCTGCCTATTAAAGTTTAATCTACATTTGAAGCAACTTAAGGGGCATCAAAAACAGAACACAACCTCCATCAAAGTATATTCACATTTATCTTACTAATGCATCAGAGTCCAATCTGACAAAATTTAAAATGCACTATGCTCCAGTTGGCCTCCTTGCACTTCATTGATTTGATAGGTAAGGTCCATAATGACAAAAAATATTAGCTACAAGCTTCATAAATTTGAAAAACCTAAAAAAATCTAAGTTTCATAGATATATACAAATATACAATCAGGTATTTGATGCGGTGAAATGAGCAGAAACAAGGCCAGCAAAGGAGAGAACTCCGGAGAAACAAAATGTTAGAAGTTGGTTACCTTGAAGTTCAATGGTTTTTCTGAAATTGCTGCAATCATTGACTCCTCCCCCTCAAAAACAAGAGCAGGACCTACAAATCACCCATTATTTTTGCTATTGAAAAATTGTTTAAATCCAAAGATAATGAAATTGAACCCAACAGTAAGATCAATCCTTCTTAATTATACCAGAGAAGAATAACCCTTCTTTCCCAGTAATTTTAGCCACAGAACCTTCTGGAGCAAGATTTCCATAAAGTATCTGAATGTGACCTGTGGCCTTGATAGGGTTCTCAAGCGGTCTTATAATTTGCTGTTTTTATCACAAGAAGAACTAGCAATGGGTATTGGATCCAGGGAAGTAACTTCAGAGGATTAATGTTCATAATTCTACCTGTCCTGCAGTTAAAGCAGGGAAGAGTTTGGCATTTTCTGCAAGTGTTTTCCCTGTGACTGGAAGTGAAATGCATTTGTTAGACTGAATCCGGAAAACAATAGAATTTCTGCTGACGTACACTAACCAGTCATGCAATCTCCATCAAGAAAGCCTTCCTCCAAAAGGTACCGAATCACTGCAGGTGTCCCTCCAATCTGCAAAGATATTATATAAAATTATGATGTTTAACTGCTATTCATATCAAGAGACAAAGAAGCAAAGAAATTAGAAATAAGTCGTGCCTTGTGTAAATCCTCCATCACATACTTTCCACTGGGCTTGAGATCAGCAAGGAAAGGGACCTTATCACTAACTTTCTGGAAATCATCCAGACTTAAATGCAAGCCCACAGACCTGCAGATATGGCATGTATCAAATTGCAAGAAGTCTCTTCTAAATTAGTTTTTCTAAAGAGACCATACCCACCTAGCTATAGCAATTAAATGTAACACTGCATTAGTAGAACCTCCTAGCGCCATAACAATAACCATAGCATTGCGTAATGATTTATCTGTTATAATGTCTTGAGGCCTCAAATCCATTTTTAGCAATTCCAATAGATACTTCCCAGCTAAACGGCACTCATCTAACTTCAGTGGATCTTCTGCAGGTGTTGATGAGCTTTCAAGTTTAAAAAAAAAATCAGCCGTGGTAGAATGAAAGCTCAGGATTCAACCTATGATAAAATTTCTAAATTATAATTTATACCTGTAAGGAAGTGACATGCCCATTGTCTCAATAGCAGATGCCATAGTATTTGCAGTATACATGCCTCCACAAGCCCCAGCCCCAGGGCAAGAATTGCGTACCACATTCATTCTTTGATCATCATTTATTGACCCGCTAACATATTCTCCATAACACTGAAAATGCATCAGCAATTACTTGAAGCTTACATCAACTGTTCTAGATTGTGTCCACAAATAAGATAAGTCATCAACCATTAAATTGATCTAGAAGCACAGAGGTTCAAAGTTTTAGACTCGCAGAATGCCAATTAAAAACTTCAGATTCTGCATCAATTAAAACAAGGGTGAAAACTATTTAAAAAGAGTCTTGCTTCTCGCAGAATGTCAACCTACACAATTATTTGAGCATCTTATCATTTCAATAAGCATATTATTTCCAATTATGTAACAGGATACCAGGAAGGATTTCCTCCTTTCGTTGCACTTACTGGTTTGCAATGAGATAAGGTGTCAACAGTTACTAAAACGTGAAACGATGTCCCAGCACAACACAGTATGTCAAAAGCTTGAAATTTTAACTGAGATAAAATTCCATGAATATTCATATCAATTAGTACAGAGCCTGTTTGAGTGATTTGACTAAGTTCAAAATATCAAAAAGTCCACTCCACTAACTCTAAAATAAGTATATTCCACTAACAAAGAAAATAGTAATATAAATTTTAAAAGTTTCCTTGTTACATAGAATCATCAAGCAAACCAAAACAACTTGTGTTTTTGAAAAAGAAAGTTCTCAACCGTCATGAAATTGTTTGAGTTGTATGTAGTTTATCTTGAATTTTACTTACTAGACATTTTCCATTACCCCTTCGAACATTTTATTAGGATTATAAATTACAAATGCAACGTTTTCAGAGTACAACATGCATCTTTTTTCATGATTTAAAATCTCTTTCCGTGTCGGGCGAAACAAATTGTATGATTCCAATAAATTACCCAAACTTGATACCACTCAACATAAACAATATCTCCTTCCTCCTTCCTCCTTCCTCCTTCAACCAACAATCTGTCACTAACACCATGCATCGAAATGCCAGCATGATACTGAAACAGCATTGTCCCACTCAAAGATCGAGACTCTGACATAGCTCGAGACTTTGAACCTTACATTTTTTATATCTAAAATTTGCATGTACATTGACCACACACATGGAAAGTGTTCCAAATATTTCAGCTAATTACCAAACGCCTTGCAATTGAATTCATTATCATTCAACTACTTTTTTATAAAAAAGTTTATTTCTAAGAGAGCAGTAGAGAATAGTCAAGCAGAAATGAAATGCTATGACAAATGAATATGATTGCACCTTTTTTCAAAGCATAAATAAATGTGAACCAAATTCATAGCACGAGATCGATTTAATAATTTTATCTCATCAAATCAATTGAGGATAGATTTCTAGTTGCAGGAATTGAGAATAAAATGAAAAACTAAGATATATTAGACAAAAGGAAGGACAAAAATATAATAAAAGAAAACCAAATCCCATGAATGACCAAATGTCAAAGCACAAAACAATTACTCTTCAAGGCATAGACATACAACAACAACAAAAATTTCTAAAACAATGCATCATCTACATAAACTACATACCTGAAATGCAGAAACTATATCATAGGTACTGCCATTAAAGTGTCCAGGCTGCAAGAAAATAGAGAACAATAAACACACAAACTGATAGATATTTGACTAGTTGGGCATAGAAGAAACACAATTATTCCCCCAAACTCCACAAAGAAAGATAAAAAATTATCAGAAAAGCCCACAAAGAATATATCCAGTGATATTTTCAGATTTCTAGACCGATATATTTTTCTGCCTTTGGTCTATGGAATTTCCTTGTGTTACCAAAGAAATTTCTCTTCTTGTCGAATCTAATTCTGCTTGGCTTTTATCAGCCATCCACTTGCACAATATCCCAACAGGACTGCCAGTCTCATGGACTTGTCACATTCCAAAAAATTTGCTTGTCTTAAGGTTTATTTAATGCCTAAAACCCCTCATATATGCTGCATTTGCTTGTTAAATAACTATGCTGCATATAACTACATGCAATCAGCCGACCAACCACCTTCATATCTCAGGCAGATCATGCTGTATCCAGGAATAAGTGTTCTTTTTTGCTTCTATTTGGCCCTAGATAGGAGTTACACCCAAGCATGACAGATCTATATTCCTATGTGGAAAAAACATCCAGTATATATATTTAACTATGTGAATCACTCAACAATATTTTAGATGTGTCGGTATTCTGATAGATTGTAACTAAACTAGGATTTAAAATATATAAAGAGGAAACCTGCAAGCCCTAAAATTCGTCCAGTGTGACTTTCTCATTTTGCACCAATAAGTTTATCTTTCACAGATTTAACTTCAGTTATCAAATTCAACATGGTTTACATCTCAATTTCAATGTCGTCTCGAACCTAGCTCAAAACAATTAACATATAAAGTTGACCCATATAGATACATGCACACTGATGTTTTTGCATGAATTTATAGTTTATATATTTTATTTTTTTTGGCATGGTCTCCAGACTCATATAGTGTAACTTTCTCATTTTATACCAATAAGTTGACCCATACAGTGACTTTCTCATTTTATACCAATAAGTTTATCTTTCACAGATTTAACTTCAGTTATCAAATTCAACATGGTTTTACATCTTGATTTCAATGTCGTCTCGAACCTAGCTCAAAACAATAACATATAAAGTTGGCCCATATAGATACACCAGTACACTGATGTTTTTGCATGAATTCATAGTTTATATATATATATATATAAAGTTTGGCATGATCTCCAGACTCTTCAAGCAATTATACTATGTTCATGAGTTAGCACCAATCAAACCATATAAATCAATGTTTGCATGAATTTACAGTTCATATATTCCTATTAACACATTCTCTTTCATTAGTGACATTGGGCATTCATGGTTCTACATTCTTGTTCACCCTAACAAATTGCCACAATTTATTGTCAACTTATAATATTTGCAAACATAACCCAATTATCCATAGGAGGTCCAAGATTCGAACTTTAGTGACTTAAAAATTGATCTTGAAATGTTGTACACAGATTAAAAACAAAAGGCTATCCTAGCTTAATTTACTTTGTAATTATAGCAAAACACTCATGTTTATATTTCTTGCGTTTAAATAAACAATATGCCATCTTCATTGCTTTAATTATTGATTAATTGATACTTCAGCATTTTTGTTACAACTCCTAATACATTAGAATTTGAAGCTTGAAACTGAAGATGATGCTCATGTTCTTTATCCTGCAAGATAGAGAGAGAGAGAGAGAGAACGACTCCTAGTCTTAGTTAAAGCTCGGCCGAGGCCCATTTTTTAATAAAAGTTTTGTTGAGGCCCCCTTCTTGCCCAAAATACCCTCACCCACCAATAAAAAAAAAGAAAAAAAATGCAGAAAATTTAACAAAAAACATTAGAAATAGTTGAATGCAAAAAAAAAGAAGAAAAAACTAAGATAAATAGTGATTCATCTCATGACTATTTAGCACACCATTTTGAAAGATTATAGAGCATGCTTTGGCGCCCAACGACTTTTTGATCCTAAATAGTCATCAGCTGCATTTTTTTCCAATTTTGACACTCATTTTTTTTTAAAAAAAATGCACTAAATTTTGGTCAAAATCGGTTCTGCACTACTTTCCCATACTTGATATATGATGTTAGAAGTATGTTTAGTATTCTTAATGTTTGTTATGATATAGTTTATAGCTCCTTGCTGAGAATTTGCACATCATTATCACTATTTTGGCGCTCAATCATGATTTATGGTTGAGCGTGAAAACATATTACATAATTGTTATAAATCACATAACAATTTTTAGATTTTTTAGTCATGAATCATGGTCAAAAGTTTTGTATTGCTTCCACATGCTTGATATGTGATGCTAATAGGTATATCTAGTATTCTTGTTATGATCATTTGAGGTACCCTATAAGGAATTTGCATTACATTATCCTCTTATTTAGTCAAAACAAGCTATCTACATTGAGACAAAGAAATCTCTTTCTAGATTAGTAATTTTAATTTACGTTTTAACATGCATCTGTCTCAAACTAGATTTTATGATTATATTAGTAGCTCTCTTAATTTTAACTCCGCCCATGATGAACTAGTCAAAGCCGGTCCCAAGCCCGGATAAAGGAGGAGGGTTGCGTTAGGTTGCCAGCCAGCGTTAAACTATGACAAATTTCAATG
>JBBUKS010022647.1:0-11559 GCA_038050645.1 Hedychium gardnerianum
ACCTCCTCCGTGTTGGTCCTGGGACGGACTGGCGGGGGCGCTGGGGGCGAGCGTTTCGCCTTTTGCCACAACAGTGAAGACAGGTCGCTTTAATAAAAACACTTATGAATCCAAGATATTGTCCATGACCAAAATAGACATAATGGTGAGAACTATAAGAAAGGTTATTGTATAGGTACTATTGTCTTGGTTTACACAAATGACTGAATAGTTCAAGACATTATATTCACTAAGCAACCTAATAAATCTGATGATATTTTACTATGGAATGTTCAAAGTCATTAGCTATCTCTCCTAATGTAATAACCTTTCGATTGAACTCTCCTTTGGTATTAACATATAATCATACATTAATTTTTATTTAGGTAGGGGATTGTTAGAAAATTAATTTTAAACCAATTAGTGCGTGAATGAGAAATCACATGAATTGGTGACATGACTTAATATGGATTGTCAAATTAAAATGAAAAAATCATATTCATCCAAATGAGAGCATATAAGTGTCTTTTCGGATGACTCAATCTCAACCATTGAATTCAAAATAGAAGATTTAGATGCATCCAAATGAAGATACATTGTGTTTCTCCATCGAAGGACATTTTGTTCCTTAGAAAGGGATGCAATCTAGATCATCAAATTCAAGTTGGATGAATGAGTTTTGATTGAACCAAAATATTCTTCTACTATTCACAAAGTATAAATAAGATCTCTCATATTTTCATTTCATTCATTCAATTCAAAGCAATCATTGCATTTCATACTTGCATTTGGAGAGTTCAAGAATCTTCTTCGGTTTGGAGGTCTTATGATTTACAGTTCTGCTATCGCAAGATAAAGTCATTGTATTTTGAGAGACGATTGTCGTATTTCGTGAACACCGTGTGCGGAACAAATTTATCTAAAGAGATAGAGTTTAACTCTAATCTCGACTTCGCTTAAGCGGTGTTATACCACCATTTTATCCGCGCTTAGATCACACTACCACCAACAAGTCCAACCTAATCTTCCCAACTTTCTTCTCAAATGTCGACATCTTTGCCAGAGTTCCTGCTCTGAACTCAACCAGTCAGCACCGAATCCTACAGTTTCAACCGGCCGAGATGGGTTCTACCATCGTATATTGAGCCTTCGGGGATAGTCGGTCGCTATACCAAATTGACAGACACTTCTTTTTTGTTGCTCATGCCGGTATTACAATTCTAATATTCTATGCGTTGAATAAAATTCCTTTTATTTATCTCCCTTTTAAATAATAAAAAACCACTTCAGAGGAAACCATCGTAGGGACCATCGAAGCTGATGTACGTACGGAAGGATAGTGTTGTACAACCTCACGCACAGTGTGAGGCCAATGGCTCGCGAGAGGCATGCACTTTGCTGAGGCAGCAGTGACCAAATAGGTTGGTGCATGTATATGACAATCATGGAAAATGAATGTACGGCAAGGTACTATAGAACTTTTTAATATTTTATTTGAATGTACGGCAAGCTATCACTGTACACGAGTTGATAACAAAAACAAACATTATAATTCTTTTACATTATAAAAACAAACATTATAATTCTCTTACATTACTCTTGCTATCTGCCTTTCAATTTTGGGTATTTTTCTTATTTTATTTTTCACTTTTTCGTAGAGAAAGATAGATGATATCTACCAATGACATTCGATTTAAGATCAGACAGCCATATATATTGATGTGATGGATACGAAAATCTACACGTGGTAAGATCATATCAGAAGTTGAGCCTAGGTGGAGGTTAGAGGTAGGCTTTGGAGATCAAAAGTCTAATTTAGGTGGAGGTCAAAGCGATCATTCAACTCCTTCAACTCCACGTGACTCTTTCAGCTTGGCCACTCGAGGTCAAAAGACCTCGGGTCAATACATCGAATCCGAAGACAAATGTATACCATGCGATCGAAGACCTCAGGTTCCTACACCGAGTCCAAAGATAAACGTATTCTCATGCGATCCAAGACCTTAATTAAGTCCCTACACTCAGTCCAAAGACAAGCCCGTTCTCACGCGATCCAAGATCTCAAGTTTTTACACCGAGTCAAAAGACAAATATGTTCCCACGCGACCCAAGACCTTGGGTCCTACACTGAGTCCAAAAACAAGCGTGTTCTCACATGATCTAAGATCTCGAGTCCCTACACCGAGTTCAAAAAAATTATTTCAATAGCTTTATTTATTTTAAATTTGATTTAATTTGATTATCTTATTAAATAAATTTAAATATTTTAAAATTTAATTCGACTTGATTTGTTTATAATCTTATTATTTTAAAGTTAAAATAACATGATTGATGATTTGAGCTATTAAGGAGATTTTTTTTGACAAAACCGTCCACTTACCTTAATTAATAGCTTGTAAATTTTTCTCGGTGGATTTACATATACAACACATTAAAATTGCCGTTGAATTAATCATTTAAAATAAATTTTAATTGAAACACAAGGTCACTAAAATAATTATAATTTCTTCCTAAATAATAGGCGGATTAATTGATATGTCTAAAATATAGTGGATTTCTTTTTTTTTATCTTTATTTTTTTTAAAAAAAATCAATAATACAAATATTAGAATGAAAACTATTTAAGTGTTTTTAATTGAAATTTTAAATAACTAAATGTCTTGATACATTCCGATTGATAATCGTTATTCACCGATCGGATAAAGCCTAAGAACTTTAGATACTTGAGCGGATGAGTGCAATTCCTCATAACGCCTATATTTGATCGGATCATTTCCTAAACGAGCCAAGGCGCGAAAATTCAATAAGATTTCTCGACCGGATCATACTGTTTGCTCGATCGAATTAAACAAACTTATTCATCATAAATCTTTCGCTCGGGCAAATCATGTTGTACTACTCCCATTAAAGACTGACAGGACCTACGAGCTTGACGTGATATAGACCCGGCCCATTAATAATAAATACTGAACGTGTAAGGAATAAAGATGGTACGATTAAGATATTTTGACATTACCATCGTAAACGCGTTTGACTAGGGCAACATGCCTTATTAATGAGACATGTACTTCTCCCTATAATGTGTATAAGTAAATATCTATCCACGAAGGAGATATGTGCAAATATCTTGTTGCTATTTTACTTACAACTCTTTCTTTTCGATCATTGACTTAAACGTCAGACTAATTACGTTGAATATCCCTCTGTCTTTTCTCCAACTCTTGGATCCTTTTTTTTTTCAGGATCAGTGTAACTCTCTTAAAATTTCTCTTCTCATCCTATCACATGAGAAGACTATCAAAAATTCAATCAACTTATCGATGACTTGTCAGTTGAATAATCTAATTCAGAAATAGAATAAACAAAGACGCCATAATAAACTTTGTTGCATTAATTGGATGCTTACTGATTGGGACACTTGCAAATGTGGTTTGCAGTGTCCGCAGAGTTGGTTGGTGAACGGAAGGTGACACTAAAAAATCTGAAGTTTCCATCTTTACCACGCCTAGTCATGACTGAAGAGAATGAAAGACACAATTAATAACTTAAGATTGAAACAAAAATAACACCAAAATTTCCCCGTGATTCCAAAGCCCAAGTAACAGATGGAAACTCATTCAACATGGATAAATATGTACGACAGCATTTTATTTAACACATTCATACACACCAAAAAAAAAAGAAACTTAATTTAAACGTTGGCCAAAAAAAAGTTTATTTTTTAAAAATTTTCATTACTTAAAGAAAACTCTAAAGTAAACTGTAGGATGACTCCAATACCACAAAGAAAAATTATAAGGTACTCAAAACCTAATTTTCCAAACCTATATATGAAGTGTCGCAGATCCTTACTCCTGGGCCTCAAATGTCAAGGATTTCTTCTCCTTTTTTTTTGGAAAAAAATAAATCGTGCGCTCAATTCGTTGGAACGACGCCGCCAACCCAGTGGAGGATGGGATTGCCTGGATATGATGGCAGTGGAAGCAATAGTTTCACTTAGGATTTCGGAGTTAGATGAACTCCATAGTTTCACTTAGGATTTCGGAGTTGGATGAACTCCAGGTTATGCATCCAACGATGTTAGCCGATCGGCGGAAGGTGATAGAAAGAGTAGCATGCAGTATAACTTCATAAAAGAAAATAATAATAATAAAAAACTTCACCGATCTAGAACTTTAGAACCAAAAAATCAGATCGGATAGAGGGAAGGAGAGAGAAGAAAAAGAAGAGATTGCAGTGGAATGGATTAAATCGTGTGCATAAATACATTAAAATCGTTTCAGCAATTAGAGATAGAAGCAATCAATTACAATATCAATTTAGTCCAAAACTGACGCATTCAAAGAGGATTTAGAATTAAAATAAAATATCATTGATAAAATTTTGAATTAAAATAAAATATCATGATAAAATTTTGAACTTACCAGTTCTAACACTACGTGAAAAGTTAGATTTACCGATGAAAAAATGATCTATAATTTTATTATTTTGGTTAGTAATATAGATTATCGATCAAAAATATTTTGTCGGGACTTTACCGATAATCCATAGTCGGTAAATAGGATCTCCGACCATCGGTATTTTTTTAAACAATTACTGACCAAATAAATGACCGGTAAACTTTTTCAAAATTAACGACCAAATATATATTTGACTGATATTTTTAACTAAACAAATGGTCGGTAATTTTTATAAAAGTACCAATCAAATATATATTTAGCCAGATTTTTTGTAAAAACAAATGGTAGATAACTTTTTTTTTTTAAATAACGATTATATATATATATTTGATTGATAATATTTTTAAAAAATTACCAACCAATCTATATATGATCGGTATTTTGTCAAAATATATTTTTGGCGGCTAAATTTTTTGAAAAAATACTGTATCATTTTTATCCATTTATGAATTGTTTCCACGAAATAATAATTGTTAAATTTCAAAAAATTAATTAAATAACAGATAATTTTTTTTAGTATACTAATAAATTATCCAAAAAAAATTAAATATTAAATAACTAATAAAAGCGTGCTATAATAATATCAAGTATTTAGATAAGAATTGATTCGAATAATCCATTGACTTAATGTTGCACGAGGAATTATTGTAATATTTTTTGTATCTTCGACCTTAACTTGTTGGGCCTTCAATTCAGTTCAGATACTTAACTTCTATCGAAATGTTTGATCTAACAAAATTAGCGTAGCTCAAATCAAAAACATAGTTCTTATTAAAAAAAAAAAATCGAGATGTTTCTTCTTTAGTTTTCGTCATCTGAGTTAACGCCTCTTAGTCAGATGCGCCTACTAGTCCACACTGACAGGTGTGGCGATAGGAGGGATGACTGCTGAGGCAGCAGTAGGAGGGACGATTGCCGAGGTAGCGATGACAGTGGTACGTACAGCTGCGGTTGGGAGGCTGCTGAATCAAGAAGTTTGTTATGAGGAATGAGTGTCGTTGATGTTCTAGAATCAAGAAGTTTGTTATGAGTAGGGGTGGTATAATAAGATATATCAAAATCTAACTTACATATCATATCAAAAAATTCGATATAAAAGAAAATCAACTGAAATAAATTCAGTATATCAAAATTTTGGTACAATAAAAATTTCATATCATTTGTAGTAAAATTTTAATATCGATATGATATATCAAATTTTTTGATATAAATTTGATATGGATACGCCTAATTTGAAGTCTAAGAAAATAGTACAATCCACCCCTAAAGCCTAATCAAATAGCCCAATTTCAATTCTTATTCAGACCCAAATGTTTTACCTCTCTTCTCATCCCATTAACCCAAAACCCATTAAAAAACCTAACATTTCTCCTCTACCTAATCTCACGCAAGAGCTTTGTCAGAGCTCACGCGCTCCCACGAGCATAGCTACTAGTTACGTTGAGGTGAGGTGGCAAATGAACGGAGATTTGTCACTTGAGATCAAGGCTACATTCATTTGTCTTCCCAATCAACGTGATATATCTTTTCCGTGTTGATCCGGGCTGACGAAGGCTTTACATTTTTGCCACTTTATTAAATCTTACGCACGCCAATCTCCACTCAACACCACCACATCCCTCCTCCATCAGCTAGAGGTTGCATCTCTCATCCACGGTTGGCCGACCATCTTTCCTCTTCTTCACTCCATCTCATCTCCACCATCTATAACATCAACACACTGAGCTTCATCTCCAAGAACCTGACGGTCATCACAGAAGCATCTCACCCACAAGGTGAAGCTTAGCTGGAACCATCTCCCTTCTCCTCCATCGCTGGCCGGATCTTCCTACTGCCGACCTTCCTCTCTCCGAACCCTCTATCGATTGGGAGAGGAGGCGCTGCCATCTCTATTGAGAGCTCTCGGATCCGAGGTTCTTCCTCATCGTCATCTCTTCTTCCACCGCCGATCACTATCCACCTCTTCTTTTCGGATTCTAAGAGGAGACCTTCATCAACGCCGACAAGCCTTTCTCTTCAGATTTGAAGAGGAGAATTTATCTATCACTCCGGCAGTCCCTCTCCTCTTCAGTTTCTAAGAGGAGAGTTCACTTCTCTATTTTTATTTCGGAATATTGAAATTTTTTTTGTTTATTATATTAAATTTGTATTTTCATTAGATTTTAATGCCTAATGCATAAAACATTTTTTTAATAAATAAATAAACAAAAATAAAAAGAGAATTTTTTAATCATTACGTGAGCACGTCTTTATTTTGTATTAAAAACTGCATCCCGTTGTACATGTAAAATGACATATTTATCTTCAAATATAAATATTTAACGTTATTAGGTTTTACCATATATATATATATATATTAAATTCTCAATTAGTTGACCAATTGTATGAATAACAAAAGTTTGTATACTGTAGTAGTTAGAAATCTTATTTATTATAAATATTATAATAGTTATGATTTCATAATTAGTATCATAGTTATAATTATTATTTTTTCGTAATTATTATAATTTAAATATTATTAAATAAGATAAGTTTATATTATAATAGTTTAGAAATCGTAATTGTTACCATATGAAATCGTATTATTGAATAAGATAAATTTATATTATATTGAATAAGATAAGTCTATATTATAATATCAGATGAACAAATTAAATTCGTATTATAGCAACTATAATTTAGCATGCGAATACATTGAGAGAGTTTTATCTTTACCTATTTCTTCTCATGTTTTGAAATAATAATAATAATAATAAATTGTAGAAATAAATATCATTTAAACTAGTAGACTATTTAAAAGCAAAAGAAAAAAATATAAATTTATAGTAAAAATTTTAATAGGTGATTAATTATGTATGTGTTTAAATTGATAAATAATACTAAAAATTGTAGAAATAAATATCATTTAAACTAGTAGACTATTTAAAAGCAAAAGAAAAAAAATATAAATTTATAGTAAAAATTTTTAATAGGTGATTAATTATGTCAGGTGTTTAAATTGATAAATAATACTAATGGTGAAAATTCGGCTATTAAGTCGGATGTAGTTTTTAAGTTAGGGTATCAAAATTATTTAAGTAATATTTTTCAAAAAAAAATCCTACAATATTAATTACCTTATGAAATAAGTTATGACATTTATTTTTTTTAAATAAAATATTTTATAGTGATTAATACTTTAAGTTGGAGAATATAAAAAAATTATTTGTATAAGAATAAATTTTTTCTAAACGGTGATTTGCACTTTAAGATATTGTATATTTTTTATATTTAACATTATGCTTTTATATTATGTTTTTCTTCAAATTTTGTATCTTAAAGATCAAATTTAACATATGTAATTGATCAGTTTTTTTTAATAGAAAAATAATTATTAGTTTTTTTCATATAACGAAAATTTTAAATTTTAAAACTAATATTAATCTTTAAATAAACTATTACTATTATAAATAAAAAATTGAATATTAACTAATAATTTTAACCTTTTTGAATGAGAGCAGCCGTATTTTTCTCACCTCCCTTCACTTCATTCAGATGCAAAGCGAGACGCCCGGCCGCCGGAGGACGAGGCGGCTGAAGAATAAGAAGACGACGAAGAGGCGACCGCTCACCGACATCACCACCCGCACCTCATCTTCTTACCCTCTCTCTTCCTCTTCCCTTTTGTCCCACCTTAAAAAACCGAGATTCCCCTCCAACTCCAATCCTCGAAGACTCCTCGATCCCTAGAGTAGACGACGCATCTGCCCCTCCCAGGTCTCCTTCGAGAGAGAATGAGTCATTAATCGGTTCAGGTGAGCATCTCTTCTCTCCTTCCCACCCGATTTGCGGCTCATTAGGATTATATTCCGGGTGCGCTGTGGTGGAATTCGGTTTATGATTTAGGGTTCATAAGTATGTTGAACTGACATAATGCAGGTGGAGAAGGCGTTAAACGTAGTGAATCAGAGCCTTTGATAGTTTATTCTCGGAGTGTTGCAAAGGGTAAAAGGTCCAAAGGGAAAGAGCCTTAAAGATCAGAAGTACAAATTGCGTATAGTCTTTCCTTTGTAGCCTTTTTTTTTTCCAAAGAAAAAATCTGTTTTATAACTTGATAATGCAACTGAGGAGTAAAGCCCAAAGGTTTCTCTATGGACTGCAAAGTTACTAGACCACATACTATCTCTCATGTTCATACGCATATATATTATAGCTCTACTAATTGCCTTCATTCTTTCCCTCCGTGTTTGTGATACTATTATCTCATTGAAGTCTGGCACTCTATCGTTTATATCATTTACAATTGGCCAAGAAGCATTAGCCTTTTTATTCAAAATGATTTTAAATCATCAAATTGAACTCTATATAAGTCTACCTTGAATGATTTATTTGTTCTTATGTTTGTATGTGAAGAAATGAGCCAGCCGTATCAGGTTTGTTTTGTTGATGGCTCATTTGTTAAACACTTTATATCATTGAGTAACTATAGTAACTATGCACATTCAAGGTAACTCCATTATTAAAAGAACATGAAATTATATTTGAAGATTTCTGCTACTTCAAAATTAAGACGAAACATTCAATTGGGTTATAAATTGCTGTGAATGCTGAAAGAATATCATCTAGCTGACTGTTATTCTTATTTTTACTAATGACATAAAAGAAAGGTATTTCGAACCCTCTGATAATATTAATCAATTAGTTTCTTTGATTTGAACTCTCAATCTCCAAATATTATTACTTCTCCATGCATTGATCTTGCTATTCATGCACGTTGTTGATCGCCAACCTTGAAAGTCCATCCTCGACACTCTGAATATAAGTCATTGCCATTATTTAAATATAAATTTTATGAATATAACTAATAAATTTGCAATTTAACCAATTGATCTACATTGACTAGGATTTGGCTGAGCCAATCTCCAAAACAATATGCATTAAAACAAATGGATCCACCAACCAATCACTAAACCAATGGTGATTTCCGAATAGATTTTTATAACTATACATGTGAGACAGACTCATTCATTATGAAGATAAAGTTATCATCTTTTTGATTTCTAAGGTCAAGTGTACTTCATTAATTTTTAAGTCAATGTTCATCTTTATCTATTACAAGCATTGAAGAATAACCATTTGGTGGTTGTTCAGGAATTTCCATGATCAGTCTCCATTCCCATTGTTTGCCTTATCTAGTTTCAAACAACAAAGACTCTAGTTTTTAATTTTTCGATTTAGAAACGAAAGGAATTACCATATTGCAATAAGTAGAATGACTTGTTCACACACGGTATTGTAATTATTTCCACAACTGATTTAAAAAACAAACATTACTGGGAAATACAGTGTACATAGGATGTGTACATAGCCTGGGGGTTAGGCTTTGATGTCAAGCAGGAATTGTTGACTTGCATTGAAGAAAGCAAAAGAGAACCTGGCAATAAATCAGGCTAAGAAAACTTGAATTGTGGGCAAAAACTTTTGCTTCAAACAAATCATAAGACACTTTCCTTACAATTTTCACAGAAAACCTACTCCTCTTAACATTTATCAAATTCTTCCCAACCGAGACTTGCTCCATAAACAAGAGATACTATATAAGGGTCCTCATTGTTCCCACCAGTTCTTTTCAGGGTTCCCCTACCTCTAAAACACACCAAAATTACCTACTTGTTAAGTTGTGTTTGCTCTTCAATTAATGGATCACCAACGGACTAATCCATCCTTAGTTAATCTTGATCTTAGCGTCGGACAGTCCAATAATCTCATTTCTGTGAGTATCTATTTGCATGTTTGTAGCTCTTCTTCTTGTCGTTTAAAAACTCAGTTGGAAATGTTTACACCTTTGCAAATTGATCTATTGTTAGGAAAGAATCAGCAGGGCAAAGGTTTCCTAACTGTGTTGTTTACTAATCTCGTTTAAGTATCTATCTACCTGTTTATAGCTCACCTTCTTCTTGCTCAAGAACCTACCCAATTGGGAATCTATGCACCTTTGTAAATTGATCTAATGTTAGGAAAGAATCAGTAGAACAAAGGATTTATGTATACAATTGCTAACTGTACAGTAAACTATTCATATCTGTGAGTATATATCTATCTACATGTTTATAGCTCTGCTTATTCTTGCTCAAAAACTTAAATTAGGAACCTATGCACCTTTGTAAATTGATAATAGGATAGGAAAGAATCAGTATAACAATGGTTTAATTTGTCCACTAATCTCATTTCTGAAATTGCTAACTAACTGTTATACCGTCGTTGGACATAGGCTGATGGTTTAGAAACTAAGTTGAATGAACAAAACGAAGAGAATAAGCAGCTAATCAAGATTATTGACGAGATACATATGATCATTGCACTCCAAAATCAGTTGATGGACCTCACAAGCTTTCCTCCAGCTGAATGCTCCTTCTCAATGACAAGAAAGAGGAAGATTCAAAACACTGAAATGAACAGAAACAATGATTCTCGTTTTGATAGAATTCATGAAACCAGAAATCAGAATGAGAATGATATAACCAGGCATTCATGCAAGAGATTGAGAGAAGATGTAGAGCCCAATAATGCCCACACAACTTACACGAGAGTTGATGCATCCGATTCAAATCTGGTGAGAAATTTTTTTAAGGTTAGATCAATAGAAGAATCTGTTTTTATTATTATTATTATGGAATCAGTTACCTAAGGTTCAGTTTTCTTTCAGATGGTCAGAGATGGTTAACAATGGAGGAAATATGGTCAAAAGGTCACAAAAGATAATCCATCGCCTAGAGCTTAGTTTAGATGCTCTTATGCTCCTTCTTGTCCTGTTAAGAAGAAGGTAATAGTGATTATGGTAGCAAAGGTGAAAATGCCACTTTGATTCCTCTTCTGAAAACTTATAAAAGAAAAACAATTTCACTGACAATATTCAACATATGATTCACCAACAAAGAGAAGACGACCAAATTAATAGCAATGAGACAAACTCAAGCTATAATTATCCACTATGATTAACTAAACTTACGCTGCTAATACATAATTTGTAAGTTACCAACATTGAACCATTAAAGTGACAGAGGCTTACTCTTCTAAGTCATCTCCCATCAGGTACAGAGGAGTGCAGAGGATAGGACAGTGTTAGTAGCTACTTATGAAG
>JBBUKS010022668.1:0-11556 GCA_038050645.1 Hedychium gardnerianum
CCATAATGACCCAATGAGATCCCAGTTTTGTGCTTGCCCAAGGATCCTTAGCATAACATTGTAGTGAATCACATTCAGTTCATAACAACCCTTTCTCTTGAACCAGTTAAAGATATCTAGAGCACTCTTCCAATCTGTTTGCTCTTTTAGGATGATGGTCCTCTCCTTGCGGTTAAGATTCTCTTCCCATGGCTTCAAAGCCTCATCCAGATCTTCACAAGTTTCCAGTGCTAGCAACATCAATGGGATGCAGCCTCCATATGAAATCGACTTTGATGATTTCCTCGCTTCCGATTTGACAGGCACAGAGCTTTGACCTCAAACTTCTGTTTTGCATAAGATTTAAACTTCCTTTCTGGTGGAAGACGAGATTTTACAAAAGAAAACTGATTTTGGTCCTTCTTACGACCTAAACAAACCAGGAAAACATGAATTTTCAAAGGTGTGCCATCATGGACGTTGGCAGTCGAAGGAATCTGGCTCGGCAAGCAACCAAATGCGCCCGGCATTCCAGGAATAGCAGTAACAGAGTATATGCTTAGATCAAGATTCCAGTTTCAACGAAAACGCTAAGCAAATCGGAGGAAAATAGGAACATTATATATACAAATTTGAGCTAAAGAATCGGTTTCATGTTCCTTAAGGAAAGTACGAAATTTCTGGACGCAAATCCCTCGGCAGAAGCGAACTCACCGGCTTCCTTTCGTCGGAATCTATAAAACCCTTGTGCTCAAACCCTCGCCCAGGGGAATCACCACAACGCATTACCTGCGAAAAGGATAAAGCGAAATGTCACAAGCTTATATCGAGCTCCTCCGCGTCAAGTTGCGAAAGGCGATTTGGGCCTTTTGAAGCCCATCATCTCATAAAAGACGACACAAGGCCCACTGCAAGACCTTTTGATACTGCAAGTCTCGAACCGCTCCGCTCCAACGATCTCGTTGCCGATTCGGCATCATCCATCGCCGGAGAGCCGCCATGGCTCCTCCTCTGGAAGTGTCCATCTGGTCTTCCCCACGACTTCCTGCGTATGAGGTCGTTGGTGCATGATGCTTCATTTTTACCTTCGGGTACTCTCATTACGGCACCGTCATCTGCGAGGATTCCGAGGCCGGATTAGAAGACGAATGCGAAGGTTTCATCATCGGTGATTACTACATGATCCGCCTTGTGTGCTTGATTTTCTGATATTTTAACTTCTCTTAGTCGTATTACTTTGCATACAGGGTTCCTTTGACTACTGAGTACTTGCTGATGTTTCGTAATATTGCACATGAGTCGATGAAACGGAAAGGGTTAAACCAAGGGAAAATGTGGTTTGGGAAATTTCTTGGCTGCAATGTTCTCTAATCTGATACAGTTACCAATTTCGTTGCTGATCTAAAAATGGGTAAGAATAAGGAAATGGAAACAGGATGGTTATGCAGGCCTAGGTTGGAAAACCAGACATTTCGAGTTGGATTAAACAAACTTTGCATACTTTTTTCCCTGATCTATTCTTCGAAATCACCTCAAACTACCCATTTCTCGGAAGGATGTTTATCATATGCTATTTGTTTTAGTTGATTGTCGATGTTAAATTCGATACTGAGTCACTTGTCCCGATGTTATAATTGACCATTCCTTGGTAGGTCTAGCTCAAATTATGTGAAAACAGTCATGCTATTTATTTATTGAAGACTCATCTCTCGCCTGAAGAATTCCCTTAATCAGCTTATAGCCTTTAATTGAGACTAAATTGAGGTTCAAAGTCTCTCCCATTTTAAGGCTTGATACCTTTCTCGAGGCCCAAGTCTAACTAGCCTAGAATAATTCTTAATTAGTCATATATGAGGCATGAATGATCCATCATACATTATATCAACATCAACAAGCCATAGACTGCTCTAAATTAGTAAAATCTAAATGAACCAAATGTGATAATTGACCCATTAGTGTGGTAGGCAAACAATTGGCTTTAAATGCTTATACCCAAGAGAATTTTAATAGATTCATTGGGGCCTTATAAATTTCCTCAATTAGTGTACCCTCCTCAAAAGTGCAACTAAATTAGGGGTGTGCCACAACTAACTTTTATTAGGATAAGTTCTAAATCAATTGTTTGCTTGAACTTCAAATCATGCAAGAAATAATTGGTGAAGTTGAATCTCAAACCATGTTTTTCTTATTGAGAATTTTATGTTGCAGATTTATTTACCTAACATTGGTCTTATCATTAGGAATCTTTTGCAGAATCTCAAATAAGTGTTATAAGAAATGTACAAATAAATTCTAATGTAGGCATAAATTAATTCTAATTTGGCATTGTGTTTCTTGTAGCACATTTATGAGGTGATTATTCTTGATGCTACTGAACAATTGGTCAAGGGTGCTTGATCAGTCCCAAGACGTGTTTGTTGCTAATGTAGCCTTTCTGAACTCTTTCTTGCGTAGGTGTCTAATTTCATTGTCACACTATATCCTGCAATATTGTTTTATAGACAGATTATGTATGTTGGTTCATGTTGATGCACTTTCTTTATTTAAGTATTGTATCATTCTCGTCAACAAGGCTTCCCAGCAACAGCGTATAGGTGATTTGGCATAATGCTTGTGTCTATCAGCACTCTTTTGATACTCATCTAATCATACAAGAAGGCATGGAATAAAGAATATTATATATGTTGCAGGTAAGATAAAGATCAGCAGAAAGATATGACATTCATACAAACCAAACTTTATATATACATATATACATATTCTTATATCTGATTTAATATCTTCATTCCAACATAGAAATCAATCTTCCGGGAGGAACATTGTTATGCCAAACTTTGAAACTTATATTTTATAGTTTGTACAGAAAAAAAGAAGATTTTTTAGACCACAGTAATCTGATGATATCATTTTGAGTTTCCAATAAATGCTGTTTAAGAATCATAATTTGTGAAGTTTAGGTTCTTTAGTTCTTTTCTTTTCTTTGCTTTTGTTAAACAGAAGGTTTTCATATGTTATACCTCATCTATTTACTAAAGGAAGCAGACTTCACAATTAGTCTGGTTGATTATTAAAGTTCACCTTTCTGGATCTCACAACTACTCAAACCAAAACTTGATGTAAAGGAGCTTGCTTACCCAATTTAGCTGGCATGCAACCACAATTTTGTGATGTAGCTGTTAATTGATGCAACCAGAACATCCTCTCTTTCTTTTCCCGAATAGTGAGGTGGACATGATGCACTGAGTAGAAAATAACATTAACAGAATTTGCAAGGAACAAAATAGATATTCCTACTTCATTGGAAAATATCTACTTTTTGGAACAATCATCAAAGTCCTTTGATATGCGTGATGATGTTGTTGACATTTCCAAACTTTTCCGTTGTCGTCATTAGATTTGAGAAGTTCTTGAAGGTGTTAAAAGAATCTGCAAGATTTGGTACCTTTAATTAACAGATGTACCAAATATTAATGTCAATCCTACAACATCTCAACAACTTTTACCTGCTTTATCACCAACTCCTCTGTGTTCTCATTCAGCTGTCTCATACACGTGTTAAACTAGATCTAGCTGATGTGTACCTTTACTAACTCCGCCAATTTCTACCACTATATACTTCTTTTAGTTGCTCAAATGAGTTTGATTTCACAAGCACAAGTACTTAGAGTGCTGTCTGCAGCCAAGATGAATGCAGATGCCCAACCAACTCCACCAGAGGTATTAGCACACTTCATTACAAAGGCCTAAAATTATCTCAGATGCACATGGATGAAAGCCAGACTACCACTTCTTTTAAAATACCCGTTTTTGCTACATCTACTTCTCTGAGTTTGTGGAGCAATCATGAGATGAAACATCATCTTTCTGGATCTCCAAGTTATCTGTGCATGTATTTTCTGAGAGTCAATCTTCAAGAGGTGATTTTGAAACTTCAATGATGCTTTTTACCCTGTAATTTTGTAAAGGTCTTCTCCTCAAGTTATGTCTTAAGTGCCACAAAAGTCTTCCTAGCATCACTCACAATACCAATCATAGGGAAATGATTTTTTCGAACTAGTTTAGCTGCTCATAATTGCTCGTTCCAATCAATATAGCAGGTTCTGAGCATGAAAGGGAAAGGTGCTTCTATTGCTGTATCACAGCTGATGGCTGGTATCCCAAGGTTGTCACCTGAGGTAATGTTATGAACACAGAGATTCATTATGATCAATCCACCGTATTTCTTGCTAAAACATTTATTTTCTAATGTTAGTTGAGAAATGTGCTTGGAGTTATAAAATTGTGCATTAAATTCTATTTGGTGGTATATTTCTGGATGCTAATTGTTAGGCTAATTGTTAGTTAGGGGAGCCTTGGCACACATTTTGATTTCTTTGTTATGTTTATGATTCAGCTTTTGATTTGGCTGTCTTGTGTGAATTATATCTTATCATAGCACCATCTGAACGATTGAATTGTTCTTTCCATTTTGATCTGCTATATTAGCTTTACAGTCTAGTCAAGGAAGAAGGATCCTTTTGAGTGAATGGCAGAAGGATCTTTCTCAGTTCCATCTATCGTCATTACCATCTTTATTATAGTTGACTACCTGTAATCTCTTTGTTGTGAGCTGCATGTGCACTTATTCTTTTAATTAACCACTGCTAGCCAATTCAAGGATTTCATATTCTATATCTTATTCCTACTTGTTCATCTTATCTTAGGGAGACACATGGAAAGATGAATATTACTTTTTCTTTGACAACAATTGGTCAAATAATAATGATGGGGCTCAAGCAGTTCTGATCCACAAAGATGATTTTGTATCAGCAATGCAGTCCCTGCAGCTGAAACCCCTCTGCATAACAATGCTCATCAACCTTGCCACTTCCATCCAGCATTCCTACCTCAAAACAGAAGCCATTGAGGTTGGTCTCGATTCCCCTCCATAATCTTCGTCACTGGCCTGCACGTGCCCATCAACAACTCCTATGGATACATATACATATTTGAGACATCTCAAAGAAGTTGCATTTCGTCAAAGTAGGTAGCAGTTGCAGTGTTCTGATACATTTTCCAAAGCAAAGTAACATTGGAACTTTTGGTTCTTAGAGTACAAGGAGAGAACTGTGACTTCTCTCTTACTGTTTTGTGTTTTCGATAGAATGCAATGCCGCACCTTGTTGTGTCTATGGTTTCTGTCCTCAGTCAGTGTTAGAACAGTGAAAGTAAACAGATCTGTACTATGTATTGTGAGGAAATAAGTGAATGTACTTTAAAGTTTTAAGGTATTTGATTGTGATATTTGGAGACAACATTGCAGTGACAATGCTGGTAAACAATTATGCAAGATTCTCTCACAAGATGACTTGTAAAGATTTTGTCCCTTGCCTTCTGTTATGATGCTTGCTTCATTTTTGTTTACAATGGCTTCATGGCCACATCAATGTACCATCACTCCAATAATGTGTGATTTAATAAGTAGGACTTCTGAAAGGGCTGTGCTTGGCCAAGTGGCTGTTGGAATCAACTTCAATGTGCATGTTGTGAACAGGGCTCCCCTAAAGGTAAAATTAGAAGGATTTGATTTCAAGTGAGTGCATGACTTTCCAACTCTATGACATATGTTATCTTAAAATTATACACTGCATTTGAACTATTAGGCTCCTAAGACATCTCCAAACAATCTCCTGAAGAAACTACTGAACCACAAAGTCATATTATAGCAAAAAGAAAACATTTTAAATTACATGGAAATTAATGAGTGATCATTTCATTGGTATCTAGGGCAGCACTACCATCTCTTTTTGGTTTCTAGTTGGAGAAGCATGGCCGGTGGGTCTGATTTGCTCATCTTGAGTAACTCCCTGCTTCATCATATACTCCCATCTGCATTGCAGGAGGTAGAGAAAGGCCATGAATGAGACTTCTGCAGTGAAGAGGACAGCCCACAAGCTTACAATTGTTGAGGTCTTCTCATGGAAGGTGTGCAGTCCAATGAAGATGTTGGCTATCCCCAACACACAGATTCCAGTTCCAAGCAGCCAATGCACCAGGTACCACAAGCTCCTGGTTTTCATCCCCCTGATAGGAATTCGTTACACTTTTTAAGTTAGAAAATCAGCATGTGCTAAGAGTTTATTAAAGATTAGAGTGGATGATTTTTATTATTTATTATTAAGTGAAAATGGTTCAAAAATACCTTCTAGGCCTCACAAAGGCCACTAGAGGTTGAATCCAAATGAGTCCATATAGAACCAACCCAATTTTCTGATGAGTGTTGTTGAAGGAGTTCTCAAAGTTGATTAGTGAAAGAACAGCTGCAACAGTAGCAAGTAGGATTGCCAGAATCTGTCGGATGATGCATTGAGAATAGCTTTAGCATCAAGTAAAATTCAGTATTTTCTTCTGAATTCGAAAACTGAAATGAGCAGTAAATTTATTATAACCATTGAATCTTGATGTTTAATATAATATTGACAATTTTCAGTTTCTGTTAGAAGAGTTTGTATTGAAGACTTGGAATCCTGAATAGTCACAGTTTGTAGCAAGAACAAACTAGAGTTTGCTGACCTGAACAGTTACATGAGTGTAGAACAAAACCTTGACTATTTTAATTGATTTAGCACTCTCTGTCATTCTGATAATGACCACCCCTAGTGGCATTAAGAAACCGAGTGAAGCCCAGAGCAAGAATCCATGAATTTTGATATGGATTGATAGCTCTGGTGTCAGCTGCAGAGTAATTGCTTATAAGTTCATCAAAAGACATTTTTCAGCACCATGAACAAAAAAAAGAAGCAAGAGAACAACTGTTTCATACCTTTAGAGGATTAGGTTGATTTATCATATATATTTACTTGTGCTAATTTAGAAATGTTTTTCAATGAGTCTGCAAATAGAATAAGAGCAATGGCTAGAGCTTACAAATTTGTCTATAAGGAATCCTTTATTGGCAAAATGCAAACAAGATGCCATACCTTGTAAGAAATGGAGTGAAGGTCTTTAATCTAAGAAATCCCTCTCTTCAGATGCACAACGCCCAAAGAATAGATAACCAGGGGAGATAATTTAAGAGGGAACAAAGCTGAAACCTTCACTAGTTCTTCGTAATATGCATTTGCATTTTATATAGCTTGAAGATGACTACAGGAATCTCAAAAGTGATGAAACTATTGGAAATCTCTATAGAACCCTAGGCGGGACGGGAATAAGAAGCTGTTGGCCTAACTCTATTAGTTTATTAAAGAATTAAAATACATGTCTATCATTGTTTCAACGGATCAATCATAGTAGCCGAAAGTGAAATGGAATTTAGTTGTAATATAACATCTTGAGGTCTTCAATGTTCAAGCTCCTTCTGAACACTCTATTTAACTGGTTCCAATATAAGAATCTTACATTCTGGTGATGTCAATGTGAGGTGTATGGTCCATGAGCAGGAAAAGAGAAATGTGCCACAAGAACTCTTGATGTAAAAGTGCTCAGCGTACCCCTTGGTTGACTCTGTCAGTCCTCCACTCTTGTATTTCTGGGATATCTACGAGAATTCGAGTATGTCGGGAAATCTAGGGACCACAAATTTTACTGCCATTTTTTTTTTTTTCAATTTCATGAACTACATTAGCTTTAATGTCTTTACTTTATCCTAATGATCACTGGAGTCTCCTGACCTATTGATTTTGTTGGTTCCTTCAATAAAGATTGAGCAATGATGCATGGAAAAGCCATCGAGCTACAAAGGTGGGAGGTAAAGTATTGCTTATGAAAGAAGAAGAATTATGTGATTCTTCCACTCAAACACGGATGTGACAAAAGCTTAATGGCTAAAACAAGTTTACATCTTCCATGCAGGATTCGTCCACCTTTCTTTGCTATTATGCTGATTCGGCTTTGGACCAGCACTTTCTGATCTAGTAACATAATGATGTCGAGCAGGTGAGTCTAAATCCACCAACTTGTTTCATTTGTTCCTTCTGACAACGTCAACCTTATAAGAATGAACCCTCCACCGTGTGACATTTTTTTTCCCCAGTGATAAAGTCGACAACCCACATGCATGCATTCTTCCTTTTCCAACTCATAATCATTGTTTCTTAGAAAGAAGACTCACCATCTTGCTTCTGGTAGGATTCTTTTTAGAGCAAATACCCAAATCGACCACTTTGTCAATGAATATTTCTAAGTTTAGGCCTCTTGTTAAACCAAGCCTCCTCCTAGTCTGTTATACCAAAATATTTGTTTGGCTCAAGAAGCTTGACGAAACAAATCGATGGATTTAAGATTATATATTTTTGAATCCGACTTCCATTGCCATCGTCGCCACCTTAAGAGTGGGACGATGCACAAAAATAATATAAATTTACACAATTTGAATCTTAATCAACAATTCAACTAATCAATGCAAAGATCATGCAACTCCATTTTTATTTCACTCTTGCTCATGATCATAATCTTTGTCATGATTGAAGTTAGCACCTTCTTCTTAGCTATTAATGACAGTCTCCAAAGGGAAATTGAGACGAGCTCTCGGTCCTTTCATCCTCAAGGCAGCTCTGTCATAGGCAATGGCAGCTTCTTCAGCAGTGTTGAATGTTCCAAGCCAAACTCTAGCACCCTTTCTCGTAACATCTCTTATCTCTGCTGCAAATTTGCCCCAAGGTCTCCTTCTCACCCCTCTATAATGCCTCATGTCCTCCGTTTTCGACGTAGTGTTGATATTAGAGTTTGCGTTAACCTTATTAGAACAAGGTGAGGCAAGAATGGAGGTATCATTGAGCAATTCCTCCCATACCTCAGCTCCCATGGAGATCCACCTACCAAGGCTTGGAAGTCTTTGCAAGAGTTGAAGGTTGTCGTTGGTTGTTTCAAGCATAGGGGGAACATCTTCCTCATCTTCTTGTGTTTGGCATGGCTTCTGTTGCATGGATCCATCAGTGCTAGTGCCACTAATGAAACTAGCCCACACATCCTCGAGAATCATTTGGTTGTGCTCCGATTTGTCGTCCATATGGACAGAACAAACAATATAGAAAAGTTCAAAATGAGTCTAAAGAATTGAAGATGCTCGCGAGGTATATATCAATCGGCTATAGAACTTGCAACAAGCTATGGATTGATGCATCAATCAAGATTGGGTGTTAATAGAGTAACAAGTGTGGTTTTAGGATGTAGATGAATTAAAACAACTATTGTAAAAGAGAATTTGTGTACTTGGATGAGAGTGGAGACTATTTATAGAATGGAAAATGACAGCAAATAAACAGCTCAAGGATTCATTTGCAATCATGGAGAAAATTCTTGCAAGTAACTTGAGTTTTAGTCCAAGAATCCACAAATTAAGAGAGGTCATTATTTAAAGGGAACTTCTTCTTCTTCTTTTGTTTTTGTTTTTAAGAAATATTCGTAAGGTGAATATTTAGGGTTTAATTTCAATCACATCCTCATTTTTTTTAACTACTTGCTTATTTAAAAAATTATATATTGAACTATCAAAATAAATTTTGAGAATAAACAAGTGAAGCTTGTTTGATTTTGAAATTTCTATTTACATTTTATTATTATTTTTAGAACATATGACTTAAAAAGTTTTTTAATTAAACAAATATTTAATACTGTTTTTTACACTTTTAGATTTATCAAAAGTGATTAATTTTATAAATATTTATTTATTTCTTCTAAATTTTCATGGATTCATTTTATTTTGCTAGAAAATTTCACCAAACTTTTCTGGAGGAGCTGCCCACAGAAAATCAATTTTTTTTGCGTATGAATTAAGAGCCGACATGGTTGACTTTTTCATGTTTTATTTATGGAAAAAGGTGATCTAGTGTTAGTGTTGCTTTATCTAATGAGTTCTGACTCAGTTCAAATTTTAAATCTTTACTTATGCTGATTAATTATTATAAAAAGGGTTGACTTGTTTCGATCCTCGCTCCTCGTTCCCTTAGATAATCTTAATTAAGGCATCAGTTCGAGAAACTGAACTTGAAGCTGAAGAAAAGAAAATGAATTGATTTCTTCAATTAACCTCAATCCACTGTGGTTAAATTAATTTCTCATGAAAAGAAAAAGGAAAAAAAAAACTTAGTTCCATGCATCTTTCCAATGCTTAGCTTACAAGGGAATTGTTAGGGAAGACATTCCTTGAACATTTCCATAACCATCAATGGTCTTCCCTTGCATTTGACAAGTTTGGCACATTATATATTTCTCATCAAAATACTTCTTCTTTAAGTTTCTAGGTATTTAAGCAATGATTTTTTTTTCCTAAAGTACAATTGATGGTGAGCAAATGTAACCATGCAATTTCAAAATATTGCCTATAGTAAAAGATGTCAACTAGCTCGGTTGATAAAGATTTTCAAAAGTTATTCTTACAGTTATTTTGAATATAAGAAAATTAAATCTTATAACAATAAAGGTGCAAAAAAAAAATAAATAAATAAATTCAGAGAGACCATTCAAAATCCTTGTGCAGTTGAAATTGGCTTAGAGCTTTGAGTTTCATGGCCATGCCATGCCAACTCTTTGAGTTTTTCCTTTAGATCTTCCAATTCTTTGGTCAAAACCTCCTCAGTTTGTTTCAATGCCTGCAAGACAAATGACTCTTTACAAGACGAGAAACAACAGTTGACAAAGGGATGATAGTTGAATGAATAATGAAAAGAGTATTGAGACAGTCTTGCCCATATGTGTGACTTTAGAGAAAGCTCTACATGGCCATTAGTTTTTGGATTTGAAACCTTTGCTGACTTTTTATCTTTTACATGCTTAACTTTTCTATGTAGTTTTGAATCTTATGGTGATTTTATTGTTCTATTCTATTGCTCTCGGTGGGGCGGTCAACCGATCAAATTCTTTCCTCCACTGTTTCTGTGCTAGTTGCCATCATTTTCTCTCAAAGTAAACTTGTGTTTGATTAACTTCTTAACATATTACACACTGTGAGAAATCTATGGTAGAATACTCCCCTACAAAATTACAGTTTTCCTCAGAATTACTCAACTTAAGAGACTTGAAACATAAAAGTCCATTTGGTACTCTAAATCTATGGTATCAAGCTGTTTGATAATGATAACAGTACAGAAAAGGTGGTGACTCGTGCCCACACTGATTGGTAAGCAAAATATGCACAAACATCTTAAAGTTACTCATGAACATAAGCATCTACATTATGAACAAGAGGTGTACAACTATTTATATATATATCATATTAAGCCCAAGAAAGACAGCAAACATATATATGGATCTGGCAACACATCCACAACAGAAAAAATGACTAGTAGTAGACAAATAAGCTAGGTAAGTATTGAGAAAACAAAGACTTCCCAAAGAAGGTCTACAGCTGACTGAACAGCTCTCTCCTCATTCAGTGGTCGGATCTTAACATCAGTTGCCTGACCATACATGCGTCTTTGAATGTTTGTTGTCAAGCGATGATCGATTGGCCTGGTCGAAGAAATAATAGAATAATTAGGGCTGTAAATGAATTAAACGTTTGTGAACAAGTTTGGTGTTTAGTTTGATAAGAGCTTGTTTATGTTCGTTCAATATACACAAGATCAATTAAACAAACAAGCTTGAACAACTCGTTAA
>JBBUKS010022688.1:0-31471 GCA_038050645.1 Hedychium gardnerianum
CAGAGCAAAGAAGGAAGGTCGCGGGTTCAGTCGACCGATAGGAGGATCAGTCGACTGAAAGGATCAGTCGACTGAACAATTTTTCATTCGATCGAACGCAGCCTATAAAAGAAGTCCTCGGGGTCCGAGCCGAAGACAACTTTCCTCTGTGCCTCATTCTGTTCTTGCTGCTACAATTCTTGCAAGCTACTGCTACTACATCGAGAAGCAACCCAATAACCTACGCCGAAGTTTATTTTCTTATTGTCGGTATTTTTCATTCTTGCGCAGTACTTGTAATTTGCATGCTTTTACTACCTTTCTTCCTCAGAAGAACTATTTTAGAGGATTAACTCATCTATACGATCCAAAGGATCGTGGGTTCTTGGAGTAGGAGTCGGCTGGGCTCCGAACCAAGTAAAAAGGAGTGTCTATTTACTTTTAATTTCCGCTGCTACTTTGAAAAGAAAATATTTTCGATCGAGATTCACTCCCCCCCTCTCTCTCGTCTCTAACGATCCAACAAAATCTCTCTGACAACCAACGCGAGACTCTACATCCTTTTGTTGTGGATAACTGTTTATTTCAAAATTTAATTGTGTTAGAAGAATTGTAAAAGTGTTACAATCTTTTATTTATTGTAAATCGCATTCTCCTTATTGAGAGTTCTCGGAAGGAGAAGTTTAGTGGATTGCCCAACGTAAACAATCCAAGGGATCGTGGGTCTTAGAGTAATAGTCATCTGAGCTATGAACCAAGTAAAAATAAAGGTGTGCTTTTTTTTTTGTATTTTTCATGTCTTGTTTTTGCCGCTACATATGTATTTTAGTGAAAGTTTTTAAAAGTTGAAAAGAAAAGTTTTAAAAACGAGATTCACCCCCTCTCTTGTTCGTCTTGATTCTACAAGTGGTATCAGAGCTAGGGTCACTCAATTTTTGTGCAATCACAAACTTGAGTAAAATCTGTTTCTTTTTCAAAATCGTTTTTTAAAATTCTTTTTTTTTCTTTTGCTTCTTTTATACAGTAGTACTTATCCCAAGACTAGGTCTTGGAAACTTCTTTTGAACTTTTTCCTTGCAAGAAATAAATGACCAAAAGCGAAGGATACAACACCACTTGCCCCCAATTTTTAACGGAGATGACTTCCCATACTAGAAGAGAAGGGTGGAGGTCTATCTGAAGACTGACATTGAACAATGGTTTAGCATATGACGAGGGTACATGGCTTCGACAGATGACTCTGGTGCACTCCTTGACTTGAAAAAATAGAACTCAGAAATGAAGAAGAAAGCTGAAACTGACTTCAAGGCATTGAACACCCTTCAATGCAGGCTGACGCAGGAGGAACTCAACCGAGTCAGACCCTTCGACAATTCGAAGGAGCTATGAGACAAATTAATCAAGCTACATGAAGACACAAACAATTCCAAGGTAACTAAAAGGGACCTACTACTTAATAATTTACTTAACATCAAAATGCAGGACGGAGAAACCACAGCCAACTGCACCCTAGGATCAAGGACATCCTCAACGAACTCCACCTGATTGACCATCAACTAGAAAATTGAGATGTAATAAGGTATGCCCTAAACTCTTTTCCTCGAAATACACTATAGGCATTTATAGTAGATGCCTATAAAGTTTTGAGGAATCTTTCAAAATTACAAATAGATGAGCTCTTTTGTGAATTAGAACTACACGTACAAACTAATTCAAAACAACTTGAGAAGGGTACAACTTTTCTTGCAGGTTCAACAAAGGAGACGAAATCAAAAACCCACACTAAACTCGAATTCGAGGATGAAACTGAATTAGACGAGAAGGAACAACTAGTGAACTTAGTAAGAAAAATGTTCACTGGAAGAAAGGAGAACTTCACCAAAAAGGATTTAAAGAAGATGATTGAATCCACACAAAAAAAATTCAAGACGGAACATCACCTGCTACAGATGCAACAAGAAATGTCACTTCAAGAATGAGTGCCCGAACTTGAAAGAGGACAAACCCAAGACGATAAGAAGAAAGAAGGCCTTGAAAGTAACCTGGGATGAGTCATCTTTGGAAGAATCAAACGGAGAAGAACCAAAGCAAATGACTACATGACATTGATGGCAATTGTACCCGAGTCAGAATCCGAGTCCGACAATGAGTCAAGCCACATATCCGTATCCGGTTCAGAAGGTCCAAACGAGGTAAACTCTAATCTAGAAATTAAATTCTTTAAAAATATAGCATGTTTAAATAAAAAGTTAGTTAAATTTGAGGAATAAGTTAAACTGCTCCTTAAGGAAAATCAAGACCTTAAGGAACATGTTAACTTGGATCTCTCAACTAATAATGTTCAACATGAAAACTCAACTCAAGTTGTAAGACTTGAGGAAGAGAATTCTATATTGAAAAGTAATGTTGAAAGACTTAAAGGATATTGGAAAGATTCAATTTAGGAACCAAGTACCTTGATACGATACTTGGATCGCAAAGAGCTGTATACAACAAGTCCGGACTCGAATACAAATCTAACTCAACCAATAAAACTTTCATATCACTTATTAGTCAAAACAAGAAACAAACCAAAGCATGAGTTCTGAAAGCTTACATAACCAAGCAAGTAGGATTCAGGGGGAGGCTTCAAACTAGTTGGCAACACAAAAACATAACTTACCCACTTGAGTAACAGGACTACATAAATTTGGGATAGTTTTAACTTGTTAAATAGTATTAGAGAAAATTGAGATGATAGTAGGTTAGAGAAGCTCTGTCAATGCATGTATAGAAAGAATCATATGTGTTCGACCTGGTGTAATTGGCTTAGTGGAACTAGTTGAAGCTATTCCAGTCCAATCTAAACTAGTTAGATCAATGTTTAGTACTAAGTTTTTTGGGCAAGACTATTTGAAAAGCTTTATCTTAGGCATATGATTACTTTAATGATGTCCAGGTGACTCACCACAGCTTAAAAGCTTATTAAAAAAATACTTGCTTGGTGGACCCAAAGCTAAATTTGAATCTAACACAAGTTAAAACAACCCCAAATAAATAACTCAAATCATCTCACAAAACTATAAGATTACCTGGTTGAAAAATTAGATGGGGTGGAATGAATAAGCTAAATTAAAAATTAAGTTAAATTAAAAATTAAGTTACATTAAAAATTAAATTAAACTAAAAACTAAATTAAATTAAATTAAAAATAAAGTTTAAATTAAATTAAATTAAATTAAAAACTAAATTAAGTTAAAACTTAAAAGTAACTTAACAACGAAACTTAAAATTAACTTAACAACTAAACTTAAAATTAACTTATCAACCAAACGTAAAACTAACTTAACAACCTAACTTATAAATTTAAATAAACTTAAATTTTTTATTGATAACATAAGCTCAATTAACTTAATAAAAAATCTAGTGCATCATTCAAAAATAAAACATATAATAGAAATTAAACATCACTTTGTTAGGGATCATATCGCCAAAGGAGACATTGAACTCAACTATGTTGAGTCTAAATCAAATTTGACTGACATTTTCACTAAACCACTATCAGAATCCGAATTTAGTAATTTACGAGGATAACTAGAAATGTATGTGATAAAACTTAATGCATTTTTCTATCATAAACATCATCATATTTTTGCTAAAATTGTTTATTATTACTATTTTATCATATAAAAACTTGTTTTTTTAAAAAATAAAATCAACAAATAACTTGGATTTAGCCTAGGCTAGAACCCTAGAATTCATGTTTCCATAGATTTAAAAGCCTTGACATCTCACAAGCACCAACGATTTATCTTGTCTGTGTATTGAGAAACTTAGACTGGTGTGAGATGCATAGGGTGTATCCTAAGTTCTAGATGTAGAACAAATGCATCGATATGAACCAAAAGAGGGTTTTTTTAATGATCTTTTATATCATTCAAGTCAGAAAAAGTTAGACATTTATCCAAGGATAATTTTTAGATAAATATTTATTTTAAAAGTAAAGTTTTCATTAAAAAACAATGGAATATTCGAACGAAGGCGTCCTAGTTCATCTAGGGCGACCTTAGCCTCTCGAATGAAGGCGCTCTTGAACGTTCGAGGCACTCCACATAAAGGCGGCAAAGATCTCGCCAAAACACATTTGAGGCGCCTCAAATCATCCAAGACGCCCTCAGTTAAGGCAATTCGAGGCGCCCTCAAACAACAGAGGCGTCTCGAATGGATTTATATATGCGTCGAGAGTAGACAACTCAAGGCGCCTTTCATTCGATTCCACAACCATTTCTTCTTTACATGATCGTTTCGCAATTTAACAATTTGGGTCGTCAATTTTTGACACAATGCCTCCTAGATAACCCCTAAAGTCAAACCTTTTAATTCAAAGACAATGTTTTTTAAATATCAATATATATATATATTAGTTTAGTAAAAAGCGAGTTCCTAACCTGCCTACTATTGATAATCCCTTCTAGTGATAATTATTTTTCTATTGAGCAACTTATGATTAGATTTACTACTCGTACATATATTTTATTAAAGACTAGGTATTCGGATAGATTAATTTTTATTAGATATTACATGAGTATCATATAAATTATTGACTTATATTGTCTCAACCGATTAATTTATTATAGTGACTCAATTAACACATTGCTTTTGGGAGCGATTAAGACCACTTCTAAAGGTACACGCATACGAGATTAAAAAAGAAAACAGGGCGTGATTAAGATCAAATCCCTATTTTCCTGTATTCTCTCCTCTCACACACGCACAGGAGGAAGCTTCCTCACGCCAACTTGACGACCACCACCTCTTCTTCCTCTCCCTCACCAACGGCCGGCAACCACCTCTCTCACCACCGCCGACCGGCCATCCCCTCTCCCCCTTATCTCCTCCATCCCTCCATCTCATCTCCTCCACAACCCTAACTCACGGAGTCTTCTTCTCCAAGCCGCCAACATCACCTCCTCCCAAGCTCTCCTCAACCCATCGGCGCCACCTCCATCTCCAGCTGACCTCCTATTTGAGTTAGAAGAGGAGGAATCGGAGCTCCATCTCCCTCTCCACTCTCCTCTTCGGGTTAGAGAAGAGGAGAGGGAACCCTCCTTCATCCATCCAACCGGTCATCTCCCTCTTCGGGTTAGAAGAGGAGCCCTTATCCTCTTCAGGTTAGAAGAGAGGAAGCCCTCTTCCTCTCCTCCATCTCATCCGGTAGCCCCTTCTTGCTTCTGTAGTCCTCTTCTCTTCAGGTTTGAAGAGAAGAGGTCCCTATCTTATGGCAACCATCTTCTCTTCGGGTTAGAAGAGAAGAGGAGTTCCATCCACAATCGCCATCCTTGGGTTGATCTTCATGTGTTGGGTTATTTCTTTTGGTTGAGTTGATTTCTTATGTGTTGATTAATTTTTGTTGATTGTTAATTGCAATGTTGAATGCTTGTAATTAATTTAATCCTCCATGTTTAAATTGCACACACTTAGCTTAATTCAATTCATGCTCACCAAGTGTTCGATGAAATGCCCCAATCATTTGTCTTAATTTAGTTTGCATTTTCTTTAGCTTAGATTCTTGCAATGCTTCATTTTATTGAATGCTTATTGTTTCTATTGAGTTCGTGTTCTTAATTTGCGTGTTATTAGGTTAGGTTTGGTTAATTGCTCTATGGTTCCTTGCATGCTTAGTTTCATTAGATGTTTTCTTTATGTTGCATTTAATTTTCTGCAAATGTAGTTTAGGTTAGATTAGGGTTCCATCTTGCATTGCTCTTCATTTCTACTTGCATTGCACTTCATTTCTTAGGTTTAGATTATATTTCTGCTGTCTATTTTATTTATTATTAAGATATGTTTGTTGGATTCTAGTATCATTAGTTGTGTTATATCTTGCTTTCTAAATAACTTCTTTGTTATAATCTGTTGCAATCCTCTTATGTTTTGAGGTTTTTATCATTTCAGGAAATATTAAAGTATATTATCGTACAAGGCCACCTTTCGAAGATGAATGTTTTTCTATAATTGAACTTCCAGATGAATTCATAGTTTGAGTAAACACCCGTGATAATTCTCTTGCCAATCCTAAGAAGGATTATGAATTTGATCGAGTATATGACCCATGTTGGTTAAGGTAAAATGATTTTACTATTCTAGACATTTACCAGGTTCCAACTTCTAATTGTTAATAATTTTGAACTTGCATGAACAACTGGTTGTATGAGCTAAGGTTTCACTTATTTTTTCTTTTCAGATGCTAAATATAAAACTTTAAAGGGCATTTTTTAGCTAATTTTGATTCTCTGTTCATCTTGTTTTATCATGTATGTGAACAATATTTTCCTGACTTCTCATCACTTTATCTTGTTATATGCATATTTCTAGAGGAATTCTTTTGCGATGTTCAACCATTTGTGCAGTCAACTTTGGATGGATATAATGTATTAATATTTGCATATGACCAAAGCGGCTCTCGGAAGACACACACAATGATTTCCTCTTTTCATTGGATCTTCTTGATGTTATTACTTCTCTCCTTTTTTACAATGGGGCAGAGTCAATTTTCGACGAACGCATATCCTCGGGAAAAAACTCCTCCTACTCTTAGTCACTTGACGGTCGGCTATAAGTTGACCCCGTGATTTATCTCCCTTTACATAACCTAGGGACGACTGTGAGGGACGTATGAAGTGAGCATGATCACCTTCTCTCCTTTAGCTGTATGCATTGACTATGTTATTCAAGGTCGGAGAAGACTTGCTATTGAAAGTTATATATGTTTTGGGGATTGAAGAAGATTTTGTGTTGGTGGTACATTGTGGAGAAAAATGTAAATGAGATATATTAATATTTTGAAATGAAATATGAATATCATATATTGTTTTGGTAAATGCAATATGTTATGAATATAAATTAATTTTTTGAATTGAAATGTGAATATCGTGAATTGATTTAATTTGGTATTGCATTCGATTTTAGAAATCTGATAAATGTACAAGTAAAATATGATATAGGATTATTTTTTTTAGTGAGTTCAAATTCGATATTAAAAGCGGTTTTAAACCACTCCTAATGATATAAGATCATTTTAAAACCACTTCTGTAAAATATATTCACAAGCGATTTTTAACCGCTTCTAATGATAAACAATCAGAAGTGATAAGAAACCACTTCTAATGCATGCCTTTTAGAAGCGGTTATTAACCACTTCTAATAGTAAATAATCAGAAGTTATTAACCACTTCTAAAGGTATGTATTAAAAGTGGTTAAATGGTTTAAATACCAGTTAGTTTTATCGTTTCAGTTGCTCCTAACACCGCCAACATATGCAACAATTGGAAAACTGATGCAATAGGTTTATCAACAGTTGGTAAACGTTGCTATAAGCCTTTTATAATCGCTTTTAAAATCTTATTTTTTTTGGCGAATCTATAAATATTGATCTTACACTCATCCCTCCAAGTTGATCTTACTGTATGTCATCCTTTGTTGATCTCCTTGGTCTATCTTTTTTTTTTGTCTCTTTAATTGGTTGAGAATATTCATCATTCAACCTTATTAAGTCACAAGCTTTGCAACTTGTTAAGTTCTTAGTTGAACTCAAACACTTGGGAGCATTATTATATCAACATTATCCCTAAACATATCTCACTTATTAACTGTTATACCATCTTTGTTGGAGATACAAGAGAATATACTGAATTAAAATTATAATAAAAATCAACTTCAGACTTTTATGCCAGATGACCTAAACTAATAATCTAAAACTGTCAGGCCTAGTTCGACCGAACTACTCCGAGTGCTTTCTGAAGTCTGAGTGGGAAGTCGTTGAGTTGCTCTCGAGTGTTTCCCAAGTGCGAGTGGGAAGATGAGTGTCGCTCGAGTGAGTTGTTGAGTGTCGCGATGTCCGAGCACCGAGTAGGTCGAACGACGAATGCTCCAGAGTGCTTTCCGAGCACAAGTGGGAAGCGGGGTGCTGAGTAGGGTGCACAACAGAGAGAGAAGAAATGGGGAACGACGATGAAAGGATTTTGCGTAGTGTGTATATTCTTAGACTCGAGACAACATTACTCACTATTATTTCACTCGGTAGTTATGAATTCTTCATTAATCAGATTCTTCATTAATCAGATTTTTCATTAATCATCAATTAATACGTCCGTTATACATTTAAGCAATTAACAAAAATGATTCATGTGACAAAACATAAATTGATTTGCTTAGGCAAATTTTGTCCAGACCATTCAACATTCGATACCCACGAGTCAACTTGATTCAGTATAATTTGCCCCCTAAATTTGTATCCCCTATACAAGCATATGTGAGAAAGCCTCTTTCTATGTATATATTCATAATATCAATACTTATGACATATTATTAATCAATTATAATATTATGAAACTTTCAATATGAAATTAAAATCTCATTCTTCCTTTCCATCACTTTTTTATTCATATTTCCATAGTTAACTTCTCAAGACCCCATGTGCAATTTGCTTAATTCTTAGACATATGAAAATACAAGATAAATTTAACTTAAATCCTTTAATAGCGATATCAAAATACCACATCAAAACACATCGCTACACAAAATAATATTGACTATATTAGAATAATATTTAAAAAAATTTCTTTTATGAATTTAATAACTACATAAAATAAGTTATTTTATATATATTTTCTAAAAAACATACTAATTGTGCATAATAGAAAATTTGTTTAATTAAGAATAATTTTTTTAAAAGATTATATGCATTCTCAGAATATAACCTAGGATTATTCTATAATAAGTTAATATTAGATTGTAAAATGACTCTTAAATTGTAAGATTGATTTCCTTCTCTACGGAAACGTGTTTCCGTTTTAAAACTTTTTTAGTCCCACCGCTACTCATTGCGAGCGGTAAAAGCCCTCGTTACCGATGATTACTCGCTCCTGTGGCCTCGCCAAAGCTTCGGCGCCGAAAAGAACGCGTCGGGTCTCACAGCGCAGTCACGTGGCACGCCGACTCGTCACGTGTTTCGACTCGCTACCTTATGTAGTCGCTGAATTAATATGCCCAAACAAAAAAAGTCAAATTACCCACCAGCCAAGAAAAGAACGCCCACCACCACCGCCGCCACGCCACTTCTACGTTTTCACGGGCGAGAGTGAGACAGGCAGGTGCCGAAATGGGCAACCGCGGCCGTCCCACCGCCGACGTGGCCAAGCGTGAGAAGAAGAAGAAGGGCCGCCCCTCCCTCCTCGATCTCCAGAAACGAAGTCTCCGCCAGCAGCAGCAGCAGCAGAATAAGCCCAGCCCTAACCCTAATCCCAATCGTCAATTCCCTCAATCCTCCTTCCGCCGCGCCACTCGGAGAAATCCTAACCCCCCGCAGGAAGACCCTCGTCCGTCCCTGCCCCAGGGGGACCAGGATGAGGATGAGAACGAGGAGCAGAAGCAGGAGGAAGGCGGCGGCTCCGGCGCCAAGCGCAAGGAGAAGAAGCTTAAATTCGTGCTTGACCTTCCCTCGCGCTTGGCTGGGTCCTGCTCTGACTCTGAAGGCCCCGAACCCAAGCGGAGCAAGATTAGTCATGGAGATCGTGACAAAAAGGTTCGGACCTGCCCACTTCTGATCATGCCGTCGGCATTGCGGAGGGCGTATAAATTTTGGAGCGTGCAGATTCATGAGTGGTGAGGTTTGGGAAGTGGACTGTAGTGGGTTCTCGGAGTCAGTCCCTGATTTATAAGGATTTTCCTTATGTAAATATAAATAGAGGTGATTTTGGGAGGTTGATACGGTAGCAGCGGCTATGGATCGGGAATATTTGCGTGTTTGTCGGGTCGAATTTGCTCCTTGGGTTTCGTTCTCTTTTGATCTGTTTTCCTTCTTCAGTGGACTCCCAGAGCGCAAGAGCGAGGGAGAGAGAGGGAGATGGATTTTGACTAGGTCAACTCTCCAATCATTTATTCGGAAATCGAAGCAGCTGCTTTGTGGAAAATTTTCGTACAGAGATTTCCGTTATACCTTGATCCCGTTATTTCTTCATTTCGTCAAAAAAAAATTCTGACCGCTGGAAAAAGGCTTTTGCCTTTGTCTTCTTTCTGCTCGCTCTTCTCTCCTCCATGTGGATTTGCGCTTTTATTACCTCCCAGCGATTATCTGATGACCTGTGGTTGTATTTCGACTCTAATTGTTCTCTCGATTTCAGGGATTATTGTCTTAAAATTATTTATATTTTGGTTATTTTGTTGTTCTTCAGGGTGAGAGCAATATTTTCCGGAAAGCGACCGACTCGATTCGAGGTCGGTGTTCATGCATTTATTCGTAGTTAGCGGTACAATCTATCGTAGATATTGAAAGAAAAAACAATCGATTTAATTGTTGCGAATAGCAGGAGGCCAAGCGGATTTGGGGCCCACGACGCCTTTGCCCGACCAAAAGTTGTTGGTGTTCATTCTCGATATGCTACAGCAGTGCGTCTCCTGTTTTCTATCTTGGAATCTCTATTGCGCTGTAATCTTAATTATGCATTTTTTTTAGTGTTCCGTTTTTACTCTGAATTATTATTTCGTCGTGCTTTATTCTTTCTTCAGGAAAGATACCTATGGTGTCTTCTCAGAGCCAGTAGATCCAGAAGAGGTGCTTTAAAGTTCACAAATCTGCTTACACATATTTTCTTCTGTTCATACATGATCTTTGACATTAATGGCTACTAATAGTATATCTGATATAATATAGCTTCCTGATTATCATGAAGTCATAGAGCAACCAATGGATTTTGGAACCGTGAGGATGAAATTGTTAGGCGGAGAATATAATAATCTGGAACAGTTTGAGGTTTGTAGAATTTATTGGAGATTTTTTTTTTCTTCTTATTGATGAAGTATATAATTTAACCCGTATAATGAACTTCCCTTTTCTTTGCTTTTTCTCTTCACTAAGTTGACTCTATTTATTGAATGGTTACTTTTAACTCTATTTATCAATAAATGTTGGTGTACTTTAACTTTTCTAATTTTATTTTTTTTCTGCTCCACATTCTTTTAACTCGGTGACTCTGATCAATGGAAAGGGAACAGTATCCTCAAAGTTGACAAAATAGATTTGGAGCTTTTTTATGCACAGTGGTCTCTGTTGCTAATTTGTGTTTTCCTGTGTGGAGAATTGTAGTAATTTATCTTCTTGATTGGTATTACTGTTATGGTAATTGGAGATCAGGTCCTTTCTTAATCCACATTTATTTGTTATATTAATGGAGTTGTGTTCCTTCTGGTTTATTATTTTTTTCTTCAAATTTTCCTGTCAATCCAGCTGAGGTAAGACATTCTTATCAATGTAGTGATCATAGGAATTGCCAAGTCTACTTCAGTTTTCCTTTCCTCATCTAGGAGATACCTAATTTTCAGTGTGTTCTTTTTTTTCCCTCTTCCGGTTATCTCATTAACTTTTTCTTGTTTTTGAGTGGTTTCCATCCCTACCTATTCTGCTTGTTTCTTATCATTTATTTCTACAAAATGAAATTAACTTCTTCAAAATACTATAATTTGTCCATATTTGCACATGATTACTAGAGAACATGGAGGATTATACTGAGGTTGTGGTGTTTTGGTGGAAAAGCAGAGTATGGTGAGATTGAGTTCTTAATCAAAATCTAGGTGGAAAAGCAGAGTATGGTGAGATTGAGTTCTTAATCAAAATCTAGCTGTAGGCCAGAGCTGCCGTGACCTCTATGCAGGCCACTTGATTTTGTTTGGACCATTAAATACTTCTATGTTCATCTGAGATAAATGATGTAGCTCTGATTATCTAGTTTTTAGTCTTACTATGTCAAGTTTTTTCTTTTTTGTTGTTGTATCCAAGAATTAGTGAATTACCAGTGAAATTCATGTTATATTAGGTTTTTAAATCAAGCATTCCTTTCCAAAGAAATGTTATACCTTAACATCATGATTAACACAATGGCTTTCAAGTTTCAAGGATTGGTGGATTATAGGTGAACATCATATTATATCATATCAAGTTTTTAGATCAAGCTGTATACCTGAACTTCATGTTTCTGAGAAACTTTATGCTGTATACCTGAACTTCATGATCAACACAATGACTTTCAAGTTTCACATTCATTAGTTTGTGGAGGTAAAGTAAATATTGATGTCTTAAAGTTTAAAGTAAAACAAACTCGAATATTAGCTGCCAAAAATTAGTAAAAATATCACTTCAGCAAGGTTTATTCTCTATCAAGTTGGTTTGTAACTTCCTTTTTGAGATTGGAAATCATTAATCAAATTCCTTTCTTGTTTGTGATTCACGTGCTCTTGTAGGGGATGTCTAGATTATGTTTTTTTTTTGTTATTATCTGTTCATCATGTACACTAAGACATGTAAACTAATGAGTGATGGACCAACAACAACCAACAACAACAACAACCAAGCTTTATCCCACTAATGAGCAATGGACCATTTAGTTAAAAATAAATGTGCGTACTAGCATAATGATCCTTTTTCATATTAAAGGTACAAAATGAGGGATCAATTTTCTTCCAATGCATCAACTATTCTTGTTCAAGCTAAGAATATTCTTGTATAATCATCTTTCATGGTCTAAAGAAGCATGATTAAATAATGTTCTAGTTAAAATATTTTTAGGGATTCTTGGCATATTTTATATGCATCAATAATATATGGGTTGTATAAAGGTTTATGCTATCCTTGATAATGCTTTCCTTTAAGAGATCTTTAGCTTGCGTATTCAACTGAGTGTGTTCTTGGAATTCATGTGGTAGTTTGGAAGATTTGATAATTGTGAATTAAGGAGTAGATCATCTTATATTGAATAGCTTATAGTGATGGTAACTCGTTAGATATCTTAATGTCTTAGGCTATTAAAACTAACACCACTCCAAATCCTTTTATTTTTTCTCAAAAGGAGATTGTGTAAGAAGGTGAAAGGACTAACTCATAGACTGAGTTGTCTTTGTTTAGAGTTTAGACTTTGATTTGTCTATTTGGTATAAGATGGTGTTTTGTCTATTGTACCTAAGAATATAAATATTTAGTGAGTTATAGACAAGTCAGAGAATTAGGGCCTACCAAAGAAGACGTAGGTAACATCCATGGGAAGGACGCCCCACTTGTTTATTGTTTGTGTAGGGGTGAAATGTCTCTTTGTAACTGAAAGAGATAATTAATGGGCAAAAGTCAAAAGAGCGCCCTTTTTTTTTGAATCATCAAGATGATGCCCTATTTTGATTTTTTATCAAAAGGGCACCCCACCCCATGTACAATTACCCAACTACCCTCCATTATACATTAACAGTTTATTCTCATTATTATCTCTTTCCTATTTTTCCTGCCTAAATGGCGTGTTGCAGTAGCTACGAACCCGTAGCTGCTACAACGCGCCATTTAGGCGGGAAAAATAGGAGAGAGATAATAATGAGAATAAACTGTTACTATGTAGTGGAGGGTAGTTGGGTAATTGTTGCTACACAGTTGTAGCATCTACAGTTTCGTAGCTGCTACAATTGAGTTGCCACACAATTGTAGCAATTACAGTCCCGTAGCTGTTACAACATGGATTTTTTTTAAGACTAAAATTATTTAGAGCCTCCAAAAATGATTTAAACGACGTTTTTTGGAGCTTGAAACTTGATTTTTACGGGTTCCATCCAGTAATCAGTTGTAAATCTCTGAACGAACTTCGATTTGATATATTGTGCGTCTCGTGGTTCAACTCGAGTCAAAAGTTTTGGCTTGTGAAAGTTTAGGGTTTAACATTCACATTATAGCAGCTACGATTTCGTAGCTACTACAACTGTATAGCAACTACGAAACGGTAGTTGCTACAACGTGAATGCTAAATCCTAAACTTTGAGATATCATAACTTTTGACTCGGGTTGAACCACGGGACGCATAATATATCAAATCGAAGCTCATTCAGAGATCTACAACTTGTTATGGGGTGGAACTCGTAACGACTTAGTTTCATGCTCAAAAAAACGTTGTTTAAATCCTTTTCGAAGGCTCCAAATAATTTGTCTTAATTGTTTCCCCATGTTGTAGCAGTTACGAAACCATAGCTGCTACAGTTTCGTAGTTGCTACAACACGTCCGATTTAGGCGGGAGACATAATAATAATGAGAATAGTACTGAAGGACAGTTGTGTCATTTTATAAGGGGTGGGACACTCTATGTTGATTTTTTTATCAAAAGTGCGCCCCTTTGAGGATTCGGTAAAAAAGGGATGACCTTTTGACTTTTGTCCATAATTAATTGACCCATACAACTTTAGTTCAACTGAGGGTATAATATGATATTATGCCTATTATACCTAAGGATATAGATAAATCCCATTATGTATGAGTTATAGAGAAGTGGTAGAGTTGAGACCTATCAAAGAAGACATAGATAACAAATATAGGAAGAATGCTCCACTATATATCTATATCTATCTATATATATATTTGTGTCTTATAACTAAAAGGGATGTTTAGTCTGCCTATACAATTTTGTATGAACTGAGATGGATTTTTGGCTTTTGTGGGAAAAAGTGTTCGTGCAACTCTTACTATGTGCCATTTTTGCACGATTTATCCTCATATTTTTGTGAAAGTATGAAAAGTAATGGTGTGTCTCCATGTTCATTGAAGTGGAAGTGGATAATATGCACATGGACTGATGCTCCCTTGTCCTTTTCTCATCTTCCTAAGTTAGGAGTTCATTTAGGGTCTTGACTTTATTGTCACGTCTCTAAATTAGAAGTAAGCTATTTAATTTTTTTTTAGGTTCTTGTTTGGGTCCTATGGTAAAGTCCCGATGTGGACATTTGATGCCAATGCCCCCTGCCATGGCAATTATATTGTAAAGATTAGGCATAGGATTATGATTAGGTCTCTCTAATCTTCTAAGCGATTATTAGTTGGCTTTTACCCGTTGGATGACAATTCCGTTAAGTTGGAAGGATTGCCTAATGGTGATGCCCTATGTGGTGGGTTTGGTCGAATGGAGAAACATTTAGGATATGCTCAAATTTTATGGCCTTGTGATAGATCTCTTCTAATGAATTTGGGGGAAACATCTTAACTTCTCTTTGAATTTCCAACTTAAGTTCATAAAGGAAGTAAATAAAGAAATCTCCAAGGCCATCCCTAGCTTCACCGATAGATTTCTTCGATCTTTTTTCTTTTATTTCACCTAATTTTATTATGGGTTTTTATTTGCATTAGTTTAGATTGTTTGTGTTATTGTTGTTGCTGTGCAAATTGTGTAAGGTTATGCAAAATTGGGCAGACAATTAAGAAATGTGTTCTGATCTAATTGTTCTTCAAAATTATGGGCTTCCACCTTTACGTGTCTAATCATATCTCCTAACTCTTACATAGACCTATATCCTTTAGGGTGCATTTAGTTCAAGGCTATCACACATAACTTTGGTTATGTGATTACCTGATAATCACATAACCAAGTTATGGGGAATAAAATATAATCTAATATTGTTTCGTTCAATCTTAGGTAATACAATAAAAACTTATTTGTTTGGAGGTTTTAGTGTATAACTTAGTTAATAATAAGTTTGATAAAAATGAAAATAAAGCAAAATACAAAATAGATAATAATAATATTATTGTTATTAATGGTGATATATATAAATAAATATATTCAGATAATATTTTAGAATTTTTTATTATTTTAGATTTTTTTTGGGATAATTTTATTGGGTTTTAAACTAGATCTATTTTGTTTATCTCAACTATAGCTAGGAGTTTATTGATTTAATTGACTAAAGTTTTAATCAAAAACCTAAATTTAAAAAAAAAACCCAAACAGAATCATGATCGCCTCACTCACTCGATCGTGTGCCCGCCGCCGCTGCCGCCGTCTCTCGCAATCGGCGATCGTGCGCCTGCCACCTCTATCCTCACTTGCTGGCCATCTTGTTCACGGGACCGGTGAGTAGCCGGCCACCTCCGGTGAGCCTTCCGCACGAAGGAACGGTGGCGAAGTTTGTTGCTCGTGCTTGCCTTTGATGCAATGACCGACCACTGCTTGCCCTGGGACGATCGACAGCGGCTCAACCTCGCTGCGACGAAGGAATGATCGGCCGTTGCTCGCCCTCGCTGCGACGATCGGCAGTTGCTCACTCTCGAAGAACAAAGACTATGGCTAGCTTCTCGTTAACCCCGGAATCAAGGAAAACCTTAGAATTTCGAGGTAATCGTATTCCGGGCTCTATTCCCATTTTGCTGACGTTTGTTGATATGGCGGGAATGCATCAAAACTTGGGAATCACAGATTACCTAAACCAAAAGGGGTTAGATAATATAATCTTGGGTCGATAACCAAGGTTACCAATGATAACCCCCAGCCAAACGCACCCTTACTGTATTTAGGACAATGTTCTTCCTTATGTGTAGGTATGGTCAATCGTCATAATGCATATTATGTTTAGGTGAGATATGTGAGTGTTTCTTGAATAATATAATATTTTTAAATTTTTCCTCAAACTATATTTTTTGATTGCGTATAATAGACCCAATGTGGTCTGACCCTAAACCCTTCCTCGGGATCCTGCGAGCTTCGTGCACTGAGCTACCCTCTACTATATTTTTTGGTTGCTTGGTAATATGTCCTTCAATTGCTCTAGATTGTCCACGTTAGTCCTTAGGGTTTTAAGCTCATCCTTATGCTGTTATATTTTGAATCAAGGTAATCTACATTCTCATAGTTGTATTTCTTTATCATGTTTACACACGAGGTAATAAGTAATGAAATTTATAAAATAAGTAAGCACTGTAATGAAATCATTGTAGGTGGTTTCATGGACATTTATTCTTTCTCAAAGGATGGCAAGAACATTACTTTGGCTCCTCTTAGCCCACATCAAGTTTACAGAAGTTAGTCCAATGGAGAAATTAATAATGACCTTTTCTCGAGCAAGGCACTGATTTAAAGGGTCTTTTGTGTCGGGAATCAGTGTTTGCTTTGCTAGTGATTGAAAGAGAATTGAATACGAACTGCTCTATCTTCCCCAAGCCAAATCTGTCATTACTTTTAGGGAGATTTTCCTTAAAGAGTTGCCACCTCAAATAACTGTTATAAGGGGGAATAAAACACCAAATTGATTTTATTCTAGTTGCTACCTTTTCATATAGATCAACTTATAGGTACAATCTAAGACTAGGCAGGAGAGCTCCAAAGGAAAGTAGATGAGCTTATTGTAGATATTTGTTAATTGATGAGTCCATATTTAGTGTTTTTCCTTCTTGTTTCAGAAAAAGATCTATGTGCATGGTAGACAACTGTGCTATCAACTCAGTAACGTTAAAAGTATTACTATCCTATTCCAAGGCTGAATTTCCTTCTTGATGAGCTACAAGGTGCCAAAATTTTCTCCAAGATAGATCTAAAGAGTGTTATCCTCAGATCCACATGGAGGGAGATGAATGGAAGGTATTTTCAAAACAAAATTTGACCTTTATAATGGATGGGAAAACCTTTTGGTTTTTCTGATGCTTCTAATCTATTATGAGGCTAATGAATCATTTCTTGAAAAGGTTCCTTAGCAATTTTATCATTTTGTAGTTTGATGATATCTTAGTGTGCATCCAGAATTAGGTAAAGTTGAACATACAAAGCATCTTCAGAAAGTATTTGATATGCTATGGTGGGAAAAATTGTATGAAAACTTAAAATGTTTTATTTCTTTCAAGAATAAGATCAGTTTTCCTTGTTCAAAGGGATCAAGGTATATGAAGAGAAGACACATACTAACCAAGAATGGCCTAACCCCATGGTAGTCAAGGTTGCAATCCAGATTTAAGGATGCTATGATTAAATTTATAAACAATTGAAATCCCAAGTAGAATCTAAATTGGGATAGGATCCTATTAACCTATGGTTTGATCCTATGTTTGTTACCATTTCTATATAGAATTTCAGCCCCTAACAACTGTTGATTTGATGGCAAAAAGGTGAAATGCTCGCCCCCAGCACTCCCGTCAGCTCGTCCCAGGACCAACACAGAGGAGGTAAATTACGGGGCTAGTCTACTAGCCCAAACATTGACCAATGCATGGGGGAGGGCAGGAACCTGGCTACTAGCCAGGATTTGACTCTCAGACCTTATGGTTGCAATGTCCCATGCACTAGCCATTAGTCCATCCCATGGGGACAACAACTGTTGATTTGAGAAGCATATAGTGGAGGGCTAGCTGTACACTTTAGGATGAATTAGGCTTTTGTTGTGCTTTGAGAACATTTCTATTGGTTATGCTTTAAAGATTCCATTATGGTTGTGGTAGATCACTTCTCCAAAATGGTTCACTTTATTTCATGACATAAGATGGGTAATATTTCTCATGTTGCTGATTTATTTGTTGACAAGATTATTAGGTTACATGGAATACCTAAATATTGTTTGAGATCAAGATGTAAATTTCCTTAGCTATTTTTGGAAAACCTTATGGAGAAACCTAGGAATTAGGCTCTTGTCCAGTACAATATGCCACCTCCAAATTGATGGCTAACCTGAGGTAGTTAATTGGACTCGATAATACTACTTTAGATATTGTTGAACAAGATTTTTTTGAACTGGGATGGGCTACTTGGACATGTTGAAATTACTTGACCTATGAGTACTCATTTCACTACTGGGCGGATTCTATTTACGATAGCATATTATTTGAATCCTATTACCCATATTAATTTTACTCCACTTCTTTTGGTATATAATTTTTTTTTTTGATAGTAAATAAAGAACCTAGTAGGCAAAGAAACTCTCGGAGGAGAGTCATGATCAGATCGTGGAGAAGAATAAAGTTTGCAGACAAGCAGAAAAAAATAAAATAAAAAGAAAGTTTAATTTCCTGAACTTATTATGATTTCATTTGAGGAACAAAAGGTTTCCAAGAATAAAGGAAGTCAAAACTAAGACCTAGAGCTGATGGTACTTTCAATATATTAGTGAAGATTGGGGAATGTCTATAAATTGGAGCTTCCAGGACGAACACTTACACCCTATGTTTAGGAAAATTTTAAATCAATTACTGGCACATTATAATTAAGTATGAATCAACATAAAAGACATGAAAAAAAAGGAGTGAGTTAAGAGGACATCCAAAATATATTAGAGAAACTTCTAGTTTTAAAAGTAACTTAGATTCAAACTCATTCCTTGACTGATTAACTAATACAGAAGCCTACTTGATTGATATGACATGATGAACCACTAATGCAATTTTCTAAAATGAGAGAGTTGCTATGAAATTTTGACAAAGTGTTCCATCAAACTTAAAAGAGTTAGGTGACACACCTATCATGCACTGGACTGAACTAAGAATTAAAATGAACTAGAATATGTTGCACAACTTTGAGAATAAATTGTTTACCAAGTGGATACTTTTTTTGACGGAATGTCCTAATTTCGTTTGAGGAAATATGCATATATGGTGACATTAGAGAAGAATTTGGATTAATTCTCAATATGTTTATCAACATAGGAAATGCAAAGAGAGGCGTAGTCCTTTTTAAATTTTAACTGATTTGATATAAGAGACATGAAATAAAGTAAGAGAGTTCAAGCAAATATCTTAGATTTTCTACATTTGTATGTGTAACCTGTAACTAAACATTCAGCATTCTTTTGCCAAGACAAATTTGCACTATTCATCTCGGATCATTTATCTAATAAGTAATGTTAGTTCTTGCACCATTTGATAGAACTAACCATGCAAACTGACCATGGGAGACTAGAAATCCATAACTGTTTGAAATGACAGACTAATAAATTTATGTTATGTTTCCTATAAAAGAACAGAAGACGTTGGGAAAATTGATTTGCAGAAGGACAATACTAAAGAAATGGTATGAGAAAAATTACTCTTGCGCCCCTTTCTTACAAGGGGATAAAATAGTTGTAAAAGGACTATGCTACTAAAATGCTTTCTTATACTCTTGGAACCAACCTTAAATTTGGCAAATCTTCTTCAACACCTCAATTGACAATGTTTTCTTTAGAAAGATTCGTCATTGTGGGTAGCATTGATTAGGCTCAACTTATTCTTCAGTTGCGAAAAGTTGGTCTCAATGACAGTAAACAAACACACTAAGAAAAAAGGAAAGCCTAGGCGAGGAGATGAGGTTATGGGAAAACACTTGATTGTGAGATGGTCTCAGTAGCATGCTAGAAGATCGAGATAGCAATGCGAGAGGAGTGTTGACACATTCTCTAGGGTTATAAAAAATATTGAAAGGGTATTTTGGTCCCTACAAGTTACTTCGGCATTAGTGCTTTTCCTTTTAGTGTGATTCATGCAGAAGGCGTTTGAGGGATTTAAAGGAAAAAAATAATTCCCTCATATCTCTTTTCCTCCAATAATTTCTGCTTAAGGAAACTGAAAAAAACGTGTGGCCTGCTCACACTTTCCTAAAGTTTTTCTCTCTTCCCCTAACTTTTCCATGGTATGAAATTTAATGTTTATATTGTCATAGTTAAGGTGTGAGAGCATCTAAATGTTCAAATCATACATTAGCAATAAAGCTTAAGCATAAAGAAAACTGTGAGAGTCTAGAAGAAATGGGTAACCTTTTAGATAAAAATCAGGAAAAGACAAAGAAGAATAATTTTTTTTTTGGGTTTCACATGATGTGTTTTATCTAAATCCAAACTTGATGATACATGGAAACACACCCATTATTCTCTACACATTAGTGAGGTGTGCAGATAAAACTTAGAATGTTATATATGATAAAGTGTTATAATGGTCTCCATTGAAACTATCAATGTGTGTAGTCATCTCTAACGAATCAATCAAGCTAAAAGAGATTGCTAATCACCTCATATCCATGAGTGATGTCTGATCCTGTACTTCTGTCTGTCTCATAGTGTGAGAAAAAGAAAGAGGTTCATGAGAGTGCATTCAATTGCTTACCTTCGTAATGTAATTGAGCATGAATCTTTTCCTGCATAACTCTAATGGATTTATAGACATTGATGACTTTGTAATTCAATGCTCCAATTGACCTTGACTGACCTTAATAAAAGTAGCATAGGATGTGACCTTTCTTATTTAATTCTTCCATGGTGATAATCTTGAACCAAGAAGACTTAGAGCAATTTCAGAGTAAGAGAGTGGTGATGGAGTCTCAGAACTTGTTATTCATTTGGATTTAAGGTAGCCTCTAGGGTAAATGGAACATTGGTGCTGATTGCTTTGTTAGATGAGATCCCGATCAATTGATTATCTTGTTATGGACTTCAAATGAACCCAACAATGGACATTGGTGTTGTCATGACAATTCTGTTTTTGAATGGCTCAAAAATGCCAAAGGATCAACCTACGCTTGAGGAAGATGAGAAGATTGATATTCACTAACAAGTTGTTCACATTAAACACACCGCTGAAGTAATGCGCCTGCATGTAGAAGAGGCAACAATCTCAGAAGGGGCAGTATTCATTGCCCTAAAGCTTATGAGAACTGAGAACCTGTATCAGTATCAGACATTTCAAGTAGAGACATCACTTGGAGAGGAAATCAATGGATGGTTGCATTGCATGGGTAATGATCACAAGAATTTCTCATTTGAGGTAATGTCGAGAGATCTCCTAAGACTTTACAGGGCCAAGTAATGTCGAGAGATCTCATACAGAATAGTGGGAAAAAGGCTTAGCTGCCAAGTAGTGACAAGAAGATCCTTAACAGGGCCTCTGAGAAAGATATACTGTCTTTATACTTCCTTAGCTTTAGAGATCTGTAATTGCTTTCTGCTAGCTACATAAACTTGTTGCCCTTAAGATGAACCCATGTCAAGAATTGTGAGATTTGAAGTGCTTAAAATCATCCAAGGTTTCAGGGAAGCAACTTGGCATGCAAGGCTGAAGGTTGAGCTTTTCTAACCATTTTTGACTATATAAAGAGGTTGGAAACAGGTTGCAAGAAAAACCACCTCATGATATGCTACAAAGAGACAATCCCATCTTCCATATCACTAATGTGACAATTTAGGCATCTTAAAGTTTTGCCTCTATAGAATCGTTTTTTGTATTATTGTTCACTTGGTTACCTTGGCACTGACTTTTTCTTTTTAAAGTGACATCATAAATATCTCATCATGGTTTGCGTAGCAGTATTTATCACTCTCAGGATCAACCAATCCACGCTAGGTTCATCTAATACTTGTGAAGAATACATATCCAACTAATTTTTGACAATAACTGGCCAATTCAGGCCAATCAAATCTGATGATCCATTTCCTGATTTTGCAATGTCAATATCCTAATTCTTATTTCAACTCTGCTTAAGTTCCAGAGTCATGGAATGTTGCAAGTGTTCACGTTATTACATTTTTGACGACATGATAACCTGCTCTTGTTTTTAGCTTAGCATTCCTGTCATGCACATCTTTATGTTAGCTGGGATTCACTCTAAGTATACTTTATCACAGATTTGTTATGCTGAAGTATGATGGCAATTAAAGGCCAACTAGGCAATTGATTGATCCATGCTATAGTGAGCCTTTTCCTATGGAACACATAGAGTTCATTTTCAGTGATCTATGATGATTATGGGTGTGCAAATGAACTAGAAAAATGCATATTTTTATCCTAACCGGGGTTCATTTTTAAGTATACTTGATTGGAGATTTGCTATACTTGAGAATGATGACAATTGAATGCCAATCAGGCAATTGATTAACGCATGCTATAGTTAGTCTTTTCCTATGAAGCGCATTGAGCTCGTTTTCACTGATCTATAATGCTTATGGCTGTGCAAACGTATTGGAAAAAAATGCATATATTTTTTATGCTATTTGGCGTTCATTTTAAGTATACTTGATTGGAGATTTGCTATGCTTAAGCATGATGACAATTGAAGGCCAATTAGGCAATTGATTGATTCATGCTATAGCGAGGCCTTTCCTATAATAGGCGTAGAGCTAATTTTAACTTATCTATAATGCCTATGGGTGTGCAAATGAATTGGAAAAAATGCATTTCTTTCTTATTATCTAGGGTTGATCTTACTCATTTTCGTTGATATTTGATGTTTATGGGTGTGCAAATAAACTAGGGAAAAGAAATCAAACTCAACTAGACAATAATTCAAGGCTTATTTAGTTTAATTAATTTGTGGTTTCAAGTGTCAGTTGCTATATTTAGCATGACCAAATGTATTATTCTCGATTGATATCAATATTGTGTCACCCATGCCAATACAGGGTACTGAGTGACTTATGCTTACATTTTATTTGCAAATAACAGAGAGGATATGAAATACTACCAAAAAAAAAAAGAAGGGAGGGGAAGAGAGGAAATATCAATATGAGACTAGTACCATTAAAAAGGAGTGACAATGGAATCGAAGAAATCAAGATATATTTATGCCCAAGACCTCTTTGATTCAATTCCAATTGTGTCAGACCAAGACCTCTTTGATTCAATTCCAATTGTGTCAGACCAAGTTTAACCAGTAGTGGTTAACTGAGATATCATAGACATGTGGAGAAACTATTTTCAATATCATAGATTCTAATAGCATTATTTAATCAAGCTCTTAAAAAGAAATTAGGAGGTTGATCTTTAGTATGTTTCAAAAACCAATTCTTTTATTTGGCATGTGACACTCATTTTGATATTATAATGATTATTGTGAGGATGATCTCTAGGATGTTTCAAAAACAAATGCTTTTATTTGACGTGTCACGTGTGACATTCATTTTGATATTTAAGTAGTGATCATTAGTTGAGATGTTTGTCATATTATAATAATTTTGTGCTTTTAATTGACTTTTCAATTACTGTAGACTTATATTTTGAGCTAAATGAGCTAAGCGGGTATTATTGGCTTAAAACTCATGAGTTGATCTCATGATAATTTGAAGTGTATCATGCTGAATGCCAGCATGATGTGGTATTGAAACTGTACTGGCCTATTTTGAGACGAAGATTCTGGCATAAATGATACTATACCTTGAACAAAACTACTTTAAGCAGTCTAAACATGGTATAATTATCTTTTATGAAGATGCTAAATATTAGTCCAGAATCATTAATAAATTTGCATTATAAATGTACTTATTTACCATGAATAATGCATATTCTGTTAGAATTATTTTTCTGTTGAAACAAAACTAAACCAATAAACTTCAATTGTTTTTTTTTTCTTTTTTTTCAGATACCAAACTCTTTGTAGTTTGTACTTTGTCCAAAATCAGTTACCACGTGACACTAATGCCAAATGCTTCCTGTTATCAGTGAAATAAATGGAATAATTGATGCTAGGTACATTAGGACTTGTGTTCATGGAATATTAAATTAACAACTGTCTAGTCTGTAGTGACAGACTTTGCATCTGTTTTCTTATTGTTAAATTTGATTTTGAACTTGTTGGCCTAATATTGTGGAGCGACCCCCTCTGATGCCTTTGTCAATAGAATTCTCGACTAATAGATAAGGGTCTATACATCTACCTGTTGACATGGGGCTAGGCATATAGGGTTAGCCTTTAGGGGAAATGTGATTTATGTATCTTTCATTTCTGTGGTGTTAAGCCTTTTGGCATTTTATAGGACTTCCGTAGATGCTTACCTAGATGTGGATAAAGTGGCAACACTGATGTCTCACTCTAGAAAGCTGTACCAATTTGATACATGATTTTATTTGGAAGTGGATTTACTGTGAAATTTGGAGGAATATGGTTTTTTTTCGGTGCTGGAGCATACATACTTTACAAACTCTGAATTAGTTGAGTTGTGAATTTTCTGATAGTCATCCTTATGTGTGATTAATATTTTAGATGAATTTTTTGAGTTTGCTTGTAGATAATGTCATTTCTAGTTTTAGCTTCCAATTTACATTATCATGCCCTTAAAGAGTGAATGATGTCCATCTTTTCATGTATATTTTCAGAATGATGTTTACTTGATCAGCTCAAATGCCATGCGCTATAATGCACCAGACACTATCTATTTTAGACAGGTATAAACACAATTTTATTTTTATTCAATTAAAATGGAATCCATGAGATGCCAATAGTTATTAAATAAAATGATTGATATTTGCAGGCAAGAGTGATTCAAGAACTTGCTAAAAAGAATTTTGAGAACTTAAGGCATGAAAGTGATCATAATGAACCTGAAGCAAAGATAGTCACAAGGAGAGGCAGACCACCAAGCAAAAACAAAAAGGTTGGACAACCTCCTGCTGTTCGTGCTGTGCGAGGCTTGTCATCTGATGCAACAGTTGCAAATGCTGGGGATGGTACTAAGCTACCTAATCTAGCAAAAGATTTTTCAAGAAATGGAGTGTTATGTGACAACCTTGGCATAGGAAATACACCCTTCAGGGCTTTATATGGTCTTCTTGGTTCTAGTACATTTGGATGGATTCCTCAAGAAAATGCAAATAGAGAGGATGAATCCTTAGGTTGTTGAAGAAGTATTCATAACTAACTTTTCATTCTGTTACAATAAAGTTATTGTTTTAATCTTTCCTTAAATGATTCATTTAAATAGTCTCCTGTTGGCATTTGCATCTTTTTTAGGATCTGTACTAAGAGGAGTTTCAAGATTTGGGAAGAAACTTACTATCTTTGAGGAGAACCGTCGTGATACTTATATGCAGCCTTCTATTTCTAGCTGTATACTTGAATCTCCAATCTTTACTACCTTTGATGGGGTTAGGAAACAACTTGTACCAGTAAGTATTATTAATTATTTTATTTAAAAGATTACTTGTTTCTTTCCATTAATTACCCTGTTAGTTAAGCTTTGATCTAGGTTACTATGAACTGCTGTATTTTAGTGTGAGCTAACCAATAACGTTATGTAGGTTGTGCCTCATTTCAAATTATGTCTTGTCAGGTTCTAAAGAAAAATATGTTTAACAGCCATAATTGATGTGGCATCTTAACTTGAAAGCCATGGGTAACAAGAGGATTTACGAGCCTTAATGAGTCTTTTAGAATCTAGATTACCACTATCATTAACTTGAATTTGAGAATTTGAGCTTGTTGCTAATTGCCATTAAGTTTGTTCATCATTCATATTTATTATTGAGTCCGAATTGAATAATTGGCATCGGAAAGCACAGTATTAGATTTCACAAAGTGAGTTTTAAGTAGTAAAGTATGACTTGTGGTAGTAAAGACAGTTGTGGGCCTCATTCTTCACTGACTAGTGACTAGTTGATTATTTTTTGGGTTAAAATTGAGTACTGAAGATGTCTTCCTGTGTGGAGAATTGACAACCTAACATATCCCACATTTTATGTTGAGTACTCGAGGGGCTTTATAGTTCCTAAAAGAGTCTGTCAGATTTCCACCAATATTTTGGACCAATGGTTCATGTCTCATAGTAAATGTGTTAGTTTTAGTTTCCTAACAGTCGAATGGTTTTATATCCTTTTATAACTTTTTATCCATACAAATTTTTGTGGAGACAGATTTTCCAAATTGTCTGGCATTACAATATTAGGTTTCTTATGGTTGCTCCTCTTCTTTACGTTGTTGGATCAGGTTGGTCTTCATTTGGAATTTGCATATGCAAGAAGCTTGACTCGTTTTGCTGCAAAGCTTGGCCCAATTGGCTGGGTCCTTGCAGCCAATAGGATTCAAATGGTATTGCCTCCTGGAACTAAGTTTGGTCCTGGCTGGGTTGTAGAAAATGGATCTACACATAACCCTAAATCACCTATTGTGGTTTCATCTTCCAATCCCATAGAAGACCCTGGAATTTCTGGCAATACATCTACAATTGACAAATACCATGTGAGACAGGAAATACCTCCACATGATTCAGTCGCTGAGGATATCAACAGATTGATCCATCCTGCGTCCTGTGTTGCACCTGATGCTACCTCTGGTTCTTCAGAAGAGCCATTGCCTGTCAGAGGTCCAAATGGCTCTATTTCTTTGGTGAACAATTGCAGAACTAAGACAATTCAGTCAAAGGTTCCTTTTCGGCGAAATCAAAACCCAGGAATGCAACCCATCATCAATGGGTTAAATTCTGCGTGTGATGTTAATACGGTTTCTGAATTTGGTAAGATGGTAAGACCAGAAGGTATTTTGTCTGGTCACTTTGGCTCAGGTGCACTTACAAAGAATGCAAATGTGGCCCATGCTCAAGTTTTTGACATGCTTCCAAAGTCCAGCAGCAACAACTTGACACACACAAGCGCAGGAAGGCAACCTTCAATGGATAATTCAATCAAGACAAATTCTAGCAGCTCCTCGCCAGATCCTGGCAAAGGCTCAAAGTGTCCCATCCAGGGTGTGATGGTGCAGCCCACGTTAGATTCTTCCCCCCCTGATCTCAATGTTGGATTCCAACCACCTCGATCACCAGCTTCAGGTGTAGTAGTTGATTCACAACAACCGGATTTAGCCTTGCAGCTTTGAGGGTACGAATTAATTCTTCAAATGACACCTAAAAGATTTATTGTCGTAGTTAATTGCTACAATGATATATGAGGGTAGGGAAGCATTATGACTCACCACATTCTGTTGTAACTGCTAAATTTGATTGTACAGATTAATTAGTATTACTAATTAGTCAACAAAAATATATAAAGATGAGCTAAACCATTGCTAGTGACGCTTAAACCATTGCTAGTGATCTAGTTGTTTCTGTACTTGTATTTTGTCCAATGAACTAAGCTAACAAAGTCCTTCATAACCTTTATCGATCGCATCTTTTTGGTTTATAACTTTGACCCTCTTTGTATCATTTTTGGTACACATTAAAGGAGTGTTTTTTTTTTTTGTTTTTAGGTACAAATTATGGTCATAATTGTTATAATAGTATGAAATTATGATAAGGTGAATGATTTTGATTAAGTTTGAATAATTTTTATGAAGTTGTTAAAGTGTATCTTGATATAAAGTATCTTATAAAAGAATGATGAATTAGGTAGTATCGAACTTGGAGCGTTCGATTCGGTCTCACATAAGTTTTTTAGTAGTCGTTAGGATAAATTAAAAAACGCTCGCGATAAACGATTTAGAAATTTAGTATTTTGTGATTATGCGTTTTATTTGGAGGAAACAATCTTATAAAGTATTTTATAATGTTTACTAAAAGTTGTAATTACGACCATAATTGGTATAAGTTAGTGTTAAAGTTATTTTGATCAAATTAGAGTAGTTTTAATTAATTTGGTAGAGTATTTTGATATAACAAAGATTGTGGAGGTGCTTCGCCAGTGGTTGCATGGTAGGTGGATGGCGACGATGATGATGACGGTATGCGGCGATGGTGGTGCACCTCAAAAGAAGGTGGTTCTCAACTTATATATGAGTTTGCTTTTTGATGTTTCGTTGTGCATATATTAATAAATGATTCAAAATTAATGATAAAATTACTAGATTGATGGATTGAATATTAGTAGTGATAGTGGTAAAAGAAAATTATCATGGTGATAATTAGTGGTTGTAGCAAGTGTTCATGTTCAATGAAGATAATGGAATATCATTGAGGAGATAGTGGTTTGTTTAAGTTATGTAATTAGCCTTTAAATATGCTACTTGTTTTATCAATGAATAGAGTGAAAAAAATATTGTAATCCCCTTGTCTATTCTTGACCTCCTATTATCCTATCTTTTTTCTCTAACAATAGTATCATAGCACCAGGTTTGAAGGGTCCAGATTAGCATTCAGGTTTCAAGTGTCCAGTTTGCAATGACAATCAATATAGTTTCTTAACCCCTTATTTTCATTTTCAAAAGAGAGTGCTATGAGTTTTGGAATATCAAAATGAAGGATTCTATTTAGATCTCAAGATTTTTAGAATTTAATAGAGAGAAACTTTGGCGATAGTAATATCGATGAAAGTCGATTAAGGGAGAACAAAAAGAGATTCAAAAGGACTATTCTTCCTTCAACAAGTAGTATATGAGATGATTTTTTCGAGAATTTCAACTGCAACAACTTCCAAAGAGGCATGGGAAATACTATAAAAAGAATTTTAAGGCTCCTCCAAAATAATAGTAGTGAAACTCCATATTCTCATAAGTGAATTTGAAGCCTTACTCATGAAGGGTAATGAAACTTTATATATTTTTTTTATCTAGAGTAATTTTAGTTGTCAGTCAAATGAGGTATTATGAAGAAAACATCACTCATGCAATTATTGTTTCTAAAGTTTTGTGAAGTTTGACTCTAAATATGATTACATAGTAATGCAATTGAGGAGACTAAAGATCTCTTTGTTTTCTCTTTTGATGGACTAATGGGTTCTTAAGTGAAGAATGAAGAAAAGATTTTTCAAGCTTCTTAAGTGAAGGGGAAGATAGCAAAAAAGGAAGACTCCACTTGTAGAGGACATGAAAGAGGAGGTTTTCATGGTTGAGGACGTGGCAAAGGTAGAGGAAGAGGTCATTCTGATGGACAAGAGAGAGACAATTCACCATAGATCAAAAATGGAACAAAATTTCTATTCAATGTTATGGTTGCAAAAGATTTGGGCATATAAAGATAAATTGCATAAATGACTGATAAACAAATTATGTGAAATAAGAAAATAAGAAAAATATGTTATTTATGATTCATTTTCATTTTAATAAAGTTCAAAATGATATTTGATTTTTAGATAAAAGATGTTTGAACCACATGGCTATAGTCATTATTTAAAGAGCTTGATGAATCACAGAATATGCTAATAAGACTTAGAGATAGTAACATATACAAATTAAAGGCAAAGACAATATTGTTGTGAAGACTAGCAATGGTAAAGTGAAATTATTTGACAATATTTATTTTATTCCTAGTTTGACCGTTTGTTAAGTGTTGAATAATTGATAACGAGTGGCTATGCAATTTTGTTTGATAACAGAGCTTGTGTTATTACAGGCAAAGATTCTAGGCAAATGATAGAAAATAAGATGTTCACTTAGGATCTCTAATGTGGGAAACCAAGCTCTTATTGCTAGTGAAGATAATGAACCCAAGATGTGACACTTGAGATATGAATATTTCAACATCAAAGGCATGCAACTTTTAAGTCAGAAAGGTATGATCTTTGGATTACCTCAAATTAATTCTTTTGGTTTATGTGATGGATATATTTATGGAACACAAATAAGGAAGCATTTTCCAAATGGGCAATCATGGAGAGTTTTAGAATGCCTTGAACCAATTTACATTGATTTATGTGGGACTATGAGAACTACATCACTTGACCGGAGTAAATATTTTTTGATGTTTACTAATGATTTTAGTCGAATGAGTTGAGTTTATTTTCTAGTAGATAAGTCAGAGACTTTTGAGAATTTCATAAAATTTAAGGCACTTGTGGAAAATTAAAAGGGTACTTTAATAAAGACTCCCTACACAGATCGAAGAGGTGAGTTTCTATCTAAAGAATTTAATCATTTTTGTGAAGAACATGGTATCCATAGGGAGTTGACAACATCTTATACACCAGAGCAAAATGGTGTAGCCCAATGAAAAAATTGAATGGTTGTAGAAATGGATAGAGTTTACTGAATATAATAGGACTTCCAAATTATTTCTGGGTTGTAGTGGCTATATCAGTTTACTTGATAAATATTTCTCCAACAAGGGTTGTCTTGAATTAAACACCATATGAAGCATGACGAGGTGACCATCAGTAAACCACATGAGAATTTTTGATTGTATTGCCTGTGCTTTGATAAATTTCCAATTTCATCATAAACTTGAGGAGACATCTGAAATTACATTTTTGTTGGATATTGCAATCAATCCAAAGCATATCGGTTGTATAATCCTCTTAGTGACAAATTAATTATAAGGAGAGATGTAGATTTTGATAAAGATTCGAGCTGAAATTGGAATACACAAAGTGAAGAGACTCAAGTTCATATCCCAATAGAGAACATAACTCTAACAATTGAAGGTGTCGAATTATCTCCTTTGGGGTCACTAGCTTTCTCACCATTCAATTCAAGAAGTAGCAGCTCATCCTCTTTATATGAATCTTCTAATGAAACACCTCCAACAAAGGTTAGATCTTTGAGAGAAATCTATGAGTCAAGTCAATTTGCTCTTTTTGTTACAGATCTTACAATCTTTGAAGAAGCAGTAACATAGGAGGAATGGAATGAAAGAATGCAATAAAAGACAGGTTAATGATAATCCATAAAAATGAAACATGGGAGGTGGTGGATCTACTGAAAGGTAAGAATGCAATTGGTCTCAAGTGGATGTTTAAAATAAAATATCATGCCGATGGAATTATTCAGAAATACAAGGATCGACACTACAAAACAATAGGGATTTGGAAACGAATTTTGCGACGATTTTCTTTTAAAAAAATCATCGCAAAATATATTTGCGACGAATTCTACAACAAAAAATTTTTCGTTATGAAAAAGGCGTCGCCAAGTTTGGTGATGAAATAATGTAAATTCATTGCAAATTTGACGACGAATTTTATTTTCATCGTAGACTCTGATAATCGCAAATTAGTGACGAAAAACCGATTCGTTGAAAATTTTGCAACAAAACTGGATTCGTTGCCAAATTTCCAACGAATCCATATTCATTGCAAATTTTCAACG
>JBBUKS010022689.1:0-11556 GCA_038050645.1 Hedychium gardnerianum
TGAATGCACACGTTAAGAAGAATAATGAGCGCCCTTCCCATTCCTCTTCCTCTATAATGAGCGATGAATGCATACCGATTCATCTTCCTCTTCTCCTCTTATATATGCGTCCAAGATAATCAGAGAAATGGGATATAAGAAAAAGAGAACATCAAAAAGCTAGGGGATTTGGTTCGTGGATAAACAAAAAGATTCCTGTGTGATGTGGTCTTCTCAGCGATAGCAAACAATTTCATCTCCGAGTTCTTCATCTGATCCATTCTCAGGAGCATTATAAATATTTATAGTTTACAAATTTCGTTTATGTATTTTCATGTTTTAAAGTCAATACTTCAGATGTCTGAAAATTTAGTAGAAAAATCATAGTTCTTCGTGCGATAAACTCTTTACATTTTCCATTATCATTTGACGAATAGAAACCCAGGTTTTTATTAACAAGTTGCGGGTGCTACAGTTCAATTAATCTTGCAAATGATAGGAATTTTGAACCATAAGTTAATTAATCTTGCAAATGATAGGAATTTTGAAGCATAAGTTTAGGACAGTAAGTGAATTAAACTTCGTAAAAAATGTTTAGTGTTGAATTTAATAAGAGCTTATTTATATTTTTCAATATATACAAGATTAATTAAATAAATAGATTTAAATAATTTATAAAATTAAATGAATAAATTTGATTAGATCTAAATAATTTATAAAATTAAATGAATAAGTTTGCATATATAGGAATTTAACTTGTTAATGTTTATAAATAAAGATTATGAATTATTTGTCAATGTTTATAAACAAAATTTATAGATTATGTTTATCAATAAAACTTTTATTAAATTTATAATATCAAATTAAATTTAAAATGTAAAATTTTTAAACAAGCTCAAATGAAAACTTAATAATATTTAAACTCAAGGTTGAATCAAGTTTAAGATCATAAAAAAGAAGAAGAAAATTAAGTTAAATTTGAACAACTATTTGATTCATTTTAGATTCAACTTAAATTGACTCAATTATCTTATCAAATAATTAAATAAGTTTAAATAATATAATTTAATTTGACTAGACTAGACTAGACTCCTTTATAATCCTAATTCCTAAATAAGTTCATGTCATTTACTCAAACTTTTTTAATAGATAATTACAATTACAGGAGAGTGTTGTGCCATGCTTGGACCAAGTAGTCTGAGCCCTATAATCCCAAAAATATCTTTTGAGGCTAAGCTTGACACAGAAAGAGCCGAGTCATGTTCACCTCGTGTTCCATGATAATAACCATATCCTCTCCATGAAAAAAAGAAAATCTCATGACGAAATGATTCATAATTATAACTATTATATCTCCATTGTATAGAGGTGTTTGAAGAAACTATTATTATGTTAAGGGTGTGTGCTTGGCCTACTGATGAAAGATCAGAAGTGTGCATATAAATTTTTCAAGAATTTTTAAAAATATTTTATTAATTTTATAACTAACATAATTGACTTAAATGCTATCTAAACTGGGCCTCCATAAGCAAAGTGTGCCGCAATAATCTCAAAGTTTTAATCAGAGTCCGCAATAACATGGCCAGCGTTCCAAAAGTCAAATCATTTTAGAGGCAGAGGTACAAGAGGATCCATGTTCCTATTCACAAGACACAGTCTGAAACTTTCGAATTCATTTTCCATCTTCCAGTTTCCACCTCCACAATCTTCGTTCGATTCGCAAGGAAAATGATGATCCTTTGGCAGTATTATTAGGTGGTGGAGCCTCCATTTGGCCTTGCCTTGCGGTTGAACCAATTATGGAGCCTATGATTGCTTCCTTTTACCAATTAGCAACCTTTTCCCTCTTCTCCATTCTCTCATGATCACTCACGCTTCAGTTTGTTGAGGCTGCATGGAGATGTGGAATGTTGACTCCATCCCCAAATTCCATGTGCACCATGCCATACAAGTCAAGTCTCCAATCACCCCTTTTTGATTACTCTGTTTTCCAATATTTAATCATTGAAATGTCTAAAAATATGTCAAGGATTAATGGTGTAGGATTTCATGCCCTACTGAAAAGAGTTGGCATTCGTAGCCACTCTATCCATTTGAAAACAATTTGCAACACTCTTCGAGAAGATAACTGAGCCCAAGTCTACAATGGCATGAAATTTACTCAGAAAGCAACATTCAAGGGCTTGGAGCACCAATGACAACGAAGATAGAGCTTATCTTTGCAACTCCACTAGAGGACCCAAAAAATCATTGGTAGAGAATATCCATTTATTCTGTCAAACTAGTAAAGAAGATAATAGATAGCTCTGGATAATCATCAGCTCACAACAAGAATGGAAGAATAGAGATTTGATGTGTGACATACCATGCCACTCCAGTCCACTCCATTTCGTTTGCTGAAGTACTCCATAAAGAGATTCTTTGGTCCAACGAAGAATCCACATCCTTTCATCCAGAGTACTACTTCATATTCATGCAGCCATTGGGGACTTGGACTGGACCTGTTGGTTTATCTTTATGTTATATGCCATGGAAGTACCCAAGATTGCATAAGATATTCACTGCCCAACGCAGGCAGATGCATGCGGATCCGTATCCTGCAAAACCTCAAAATCCTGTCACCTAAACTATGAATGCATAAATTTGTGTGCTCAATCTAAAAGGAATGCAGAAGGAGGCCCCCAATCCTTCTCTATTCTTCCTTCTTTCCTTTCTCCCATCATCCCTGTGCATGCATGTGACCCATCTGATTCGATTCCATTGGGACCCAGTTTCCATCCATGCATTCGCACAGAAATGGACCAAAATCCATGCAAGTCGTCATGCCAAATATCCACATCCTGCCAACCCCAACTTTTCCGGGGCCCTTTCCTTCGGCTCCAACACTCTCTTCTCAGGATTGCATATGGTCAAACCTCTGATTGATTGCCCTTAGAAAACGCCATCACACTATTGCAAGTCCAATAGAAATCAAAAAGACCACTTCAATATAAATATACCATGCAATGCAATGTGATGCTATAGCAAAGCAAGCTGCAGCAGGCTGAGCAGAGAAGCAGTACTGCACGCATGGCAATGGGAGATCAGAACAACAATGAGCTTTACTTTGTCTTCATGAATTTCGATGAGCAGTACGAGCGCCTTCGTCATGATCGGTAAATAAGAGCTGTCTTCTCGCTGATTAAGTAGTATTGGTCCAATATGTCTCAGCTGCTTTTATGCCATTAATGTAGATCAAAGGAGGGAATGAAGAAGCTTGACACCTATTTGAGCAACAAGCATGATCAGTTACTGGCAAAGCTTCTTCCTCCCCGCTCCTACAGGAAGAAGTCGTCTTTGGCCATAGTTGATGGCTTCTCAGTGGAGATCACTAAACAGCAGGTACATGATCATACGTAGTAGTTTATTATTGACTCTAATTAACTTAACTTCTTTTTTTTTTCCGTTTGTTGTCATCAATATAATGGTCCTGCAGGCAGCCATTCTGAGATCTGCTAAGGAGGTGAGAGTGGTGGAGAAGAACCAAGAGCTTGCTTGACTTGAAGAGAGAGACTATTGGAAGGTGCAAGAACACTAGCTAATATTAATTGCAGTAGAAATGTCTCATGGGTCGATCTAGCTAGCTATAATATTATATTAGTGTAAGTGTTTTCAACTCATAACTTGACTTTGGAAGTTCTAAAGGTCGAGGAGAGAAATTGAAATGATCATCTTGTAGAAGTTGCTAATTAAATATGAGATCAAGGCATCTTTTGCGAAGAAAAGGGTGAATGGGAATGCGAGATTGTTTGACCTCTAAACATAAACCAATATCTTATAATATAAGCATGTGATCAAGCGTTACTCATACTAGTCTTTCTAGTTGAATGCACTCTTTAAGTTTTTCAATCGGCATGGAAGAACTGATCAGGCAATTGTGTCATGTGCACTTGGCTCATGGTACACCAAAAAAATGTATGTCAAATACACTACAATCAAAGTCTGACATTTGACAATGAAATGAATGATATAAAGTCATCAAACACCTTCAACCAATCAAGTAAATATCCCGGCCGTATGTCCAAATGGCTACTCCATTTTATATTAAACAAGACATGCCTGCCAAAGGTTACACGAGGCCCCAAGAGCAAACATGAATCCCTCCTCAAGCTCCAAATTAGTAACCTATACGTTGACTTAGACTTTTCTTTGGTCTAGAACAACCAAAGAAGAATCAAGCATGAGCACTTCATTTTTGTATGTATCAAGTGAGATTTTATCTTCCTTGGACAAGAGAGGTTGAGTTCTGAACCCATGTCTTCAACCTATCATAGAGATTCATTTTATATGCCTTTACTTCAATAAGAGATACTACAGTAGGAGCTCATTCAAACTATTCAATTCAGTAATTTCACTCCAGCTAACACAAGAAAATTGCCAAATCAGGTAGGTTTATGTTTATCGAGAATATATTGGCTGAAATCCTCGAGGAATAACAAACATGAGCACTTCATAGTGAGTTCAACTACTTCAACTCAATTCAAGAAGTTAACTCATCTTCTTTGTATAAAAATGGTTAGATTACCAAATGGAAACAGTAACGAGACATTTAAGTCCTGAGTATCATAATTCTCACATGAACCAATCAGAGTCAAGTTCTATAGCTGCATCATCCACTTGGTACCTCAATGAAAAGATATCTGAAAAGTAGTAATCCATTAGTAACATTGGAAGAAGAATTGTGAAGCCCCGGTGCTATCTATCTGAAAAGATTTATTGATTTATCATCCCACTTTGCTATTTCGAATGCATTACATTGACCTCAGTGATGAGAATGGAAGTGAATAGTGAATGATAAAGACTCCCACTAACTTGAAGGAAGAAGCAGGTCCATATATAGCTTACCGTCTACTGTGTTGCAGAAACGGAGACACTATTGGTATGGATGAGAGGACCTCACAGGTAAACTTCAGGTTTTGCTTATAGTGCATTCTTCTGCGGAAGTTCCTCACCAGTGAAAGTGATTTGATCAGATTCAAAGAGGAAATGCCTCATAAACTGGAAAAACTAAAAACAAAGCATGATAAAGATGAACAGATGAACAGTGAATGCCAAGGCAGTGGGAAGCAAATCCTGCTGCATTGGATACCCAATCCTTCTAACTACAACTACAGAAAACAACAGTGGAACAATAGGACTGCAACTTATCAGAAACCACAAGGAGCTAAGAGATAAGCATGTGTGGGTCTCTACAAACATGCCTATCTAACTATTGGACTGCAATCCTATCAGATGCCACTAGATGCTAAGGGCTAGCTAAACAAGTTTGTGGGACTAGAAATATCTGTGCAAACAAATGATAAAACTCCAAACCTACTATTTCACTGCAAAAAAAAAAAAAAACATAAGCATCACTCCATGAACAGACATCAGCAATGTGTGCGAGACTTAGAGAGATAGTTAAAGGTGATGGTTGGCGTGAATTGATTTGTGAAAAAAAGAACTAACAGAGAAGCAAAAAGTTCATAACTCCTAAAACCGCCTGCCTCATTCCTATGTCTTACTGAATGATGAAAACAATATCAAGGCCATGGTTTATATATGTAAAAAAAATTAAAAAAAAATCAGTGTAGTACTTGCTTGGAATGTGGAAATGCAGTCAGTGTTGCAATGCCAAAATGGAGGACGCTCAATATGAGAATCTGTCAGGTCAAGCTCTATCATGATAAAGGTATTGCCAAAAAGTTTTATTCTACAAGGTCAAAGCAAACGTAGTGCCCAACATCATGAAACGGGTGACCTTGCCTAGCTAGGATTTTGCCCCCTACAACTGCATGTAAAGATGGCTTTGGGACGATAGAGGATTAATGGCAGTTCACGAAACACAAAAATTGGCGTTGAAGAATAACAGACAAACTATGAAATCCAGATTCCACATATAATATTACAGAGACACATTCTTGTTAGTTAATTTGTGCACATATGAGAGACTCAACAAAGAAACAATAGTGGAGAAAAACTTAACCAGTAACTAAATCACAAAATACATAGTCCTAAAGAAATTAAATGGAACAGTGAGATAAATAAAAAGAACTCTCTCTAACAGCATGAAAGCAACTTTGGAACTAAATTTGTTCATCTGCTAGCACAAAATTACATTTATCATTTACTTTTCTTTGCAATTAGAACAAAACTAGATAATACATTATATTTTCTTTTCTGATTAACTATCGGCCATTTTGTCTGTAAGCTTACTTTCTTCAGCTCAACGTTAATGCAAATAAGAAAAGATTCATGAAGTCCCTAAATGGAATTGTAGGTAGAAAATAGAAGTTTTAACAAACTTTGTGAGAAGTAAAAAAAAAAAAACCAAAAAAAAACACTCATTTGACAGGGTCGTAGAAACAGTATATTGAAATTTCAGACTTCATAGTTCATTAGACAAAACCAATGGTTCCTTGCTATGGTATGTTGTTTCTACTCAATGTCATCCACTTTTACATGTAGTGACCAGATACCAAAACTAAATTGGACATCATCCCCAACTGCTGGCGATTTTAATCCAATAAAGAATTCAAAGAATTGAAATTTGTAAGAATTTACATAACCCCTCCAACATTACAAAGCCAGTATAGTCATGACAATTTGCTCTTCTTAAAGCCATTTCATCCCATAATCTGAATGCCACATCATGTTTTGGCAACTTCAATCTGCTAGAACGGCGGCGAGCTAAGGGCAATTCGGAAAGGGTAAGGGCAATTACCATGAGTGTTATTTGGGTACGACATTAGCCCATTGGGCTTCCAGAGTTGATATATGGGCTGTAATGGGCTACAGCCTGATGTGTGAAAACTTCCAGCAACCATTATGCAGAAATTATGAGCACCGTACGTCATGGGTCGGGGGATTTACATAGGGTCCGGAGGGACCACGGCCTCTGGATCTATATTATTATATATCAATTTTGATCATAAGTATTACTATATATATTAATTTTTTTTTCACATTCTCTCCCGATTCCATATGTATTGTTATATATATATTTTTTTTCTCATGTTTTCTCTCTACGTCTCAACCAAATCTTCCTCAATTCATCCCAAAACTTTTGTCGCTATTTTTATCATCGTTTGTGTCGTTGTCGATCACATAAAATTTGGAATTAATTATATATTTAGAAAACTCGCGATTTAAACTTTATATTGATAGTTTGATACTATCACGATTTTGAGACTAGCCACCGATAGCGCCGTTGTTTGTGTTGAAGTTGTGCGTGAACTTATTTTTCGTCGTCGACCAAAGTACAACTTGAGAGTGGGATAGTGATTTTAGAAAATTTTAAATTCGATTCCAGTTCTAAATTGACGAAGGATCGATCTAAGAAAACCTCTCAAAGACCTCTCAATCATTAATAAGTCGTAACTTTTGACTCGGATATCGGATCGAGACTTTATTTACGCTCACGCATAGCTTTTTCAAATATCTATATTTGTTACTAGGTGGAACCCGTAATCGTCAAATTTTGGATCAAAAAAATATCGTTTAGTACTTTTTCGGAATCGCCGAACGTTTATTTTACTATTTTTAATAATTTTTATTTTTTATGATATTTATGATATTTTTTATTTGTCAAATATTTATGGGTTGGAGTTTATTTATATAAGTAATTTCTTTGTTATTGGATAATATTTTTTTTAAAAAAAAAACTCAAGAGGACAGCGATTTTTTTTTTTTTCTTGAATTCTCTCTGATCTTCTTCACAAGTTTTTCTTCTTATCAACTCGTAAGATAATCGTTATATTGTTCGACTCAATTCGAATATTATTTGAGAATAAGCAAAATTTTAAATTGATTTGTGTGATTTTAATTCGATTTTAATATCAATAATTGATATTTATTATATTTTATTTATTTTTTTAATTATTATATTTTTATTATAAAAAATTACATATAATATTCAATAATTATTTTCATCATTTAATATACTATCTTTTTCAAATTTAAAACTCTGAATTCACTTTCTAAATTTAAAATTTTGAAACCGCCCTGATGGAGGTGGTGAGTTCATCGTCGACGGAGTGCTGCGGCGTAGTGCATGTAACTGCTGACGGAATCCATTAAATTGCACTGCGGCCGGGGTGGCCACCTGCTAGTGCAATAAGGCCTTGTCCAGCAGTTCTTTGGCGGCGACTATCGACTCATCTCCGACCTCCTGAGCAAATGCTAACGTCTAACCAACCAATCAAAATTTTGATAATATATATATTGATCTTATTATACGTACAGCAACCGATCAAATTTTGTTATGTTTATGGTTGGACTAAATTTTTGTACCAACTTGAGATTTTGTCAAAAGTCAAAGTTTTAGTAGTTGTCATCTTCTTTTGGTGTAATTATTTGGTGTAAGACGACAATGAAAAGTTAGGTTATGATGTTTTAGTTCCTTGACCTGATCAATATGTCACGAAATTCTTATGAGTGCAAGAAGAGTTTTGCTACGATATCATCTCCCAAAGCAGTGGAAAAGAAGGTGCAATATCATGATGTTTTAACCTCTTTCTTAATGCAACGAGGGCCGGTCAAAATAAAAATAAGATGCCTAATTAAGCTGTTTTACAACTATTTTTTTAAAAACATTAACTGGTTTGCAAAATGGAGAATTTACAACCTCATAATTGATAAATTAAGGTTAGATTTTTCATCAAAATCAATTTTGTTTAAAGACAAGAATGTATTATTAATGTTCTACTTAGAGTGTTTAAGGACTTATACTATTTTTTTTTAAAAAAAAAGTGAGGTGATTAGCCAATTAGCTTACACTTAAACAATTGATAAAAATAAATACAAACTGATTATCGATCATATTTGGATTTGTTTTTTCATCAGTTTAGAATTTTATAGGATGTAAGGAAGCCTAATAAATTTACCTAACGTGTTCAAATCATAATAATAACCAAATTTTGACCACTATAAGCTTTAAACAATCTAAGTATAATATATCATGTTTTCTTGGGTTTTATATTTTGTTGGACAAATAATTTCCCTTCAGATTGATTTGTAAATCATTTTAATTACCCCATTTTGCATCAAATTTTCAACGTGCAAGCTGATTTACACATTCAAAAATAATAATTTTGAATTAGTAACAATTTCTATATATTATAAGTATAATATTGAATTTCTTTACATCCAAAAGAGTTTGCAATTTTATTAAAAATGATCTAACCACAAAGGCATGTAATTAAGGATAAAAAGAGCATTTTAAAATATAAATATATATATAGTTAAAGACCTACTAAGGATTAAGGATGTATTTTGATAAATAAATCCACAAGTGTTAGTTATACATGATCGTCAAACAAATAGGAAATTGATATCAGTTGTTTTGGTCCCAAAAAAAATGACAAATTAAATCACTAACACTACAATTAAGCTCGAACCCCATATTTTTACATATGCATGGCTTCTTCTCAAGCTTAATTAGTTGTCTATATGGAAGACAATTGATTGTCCGTTATGCAAGATAATTGATAGGCTAGAACTTATACCTTTCTCTCTTTTTTGTTCCATATTTTAATATTAACGTATTTTGATACCATGTTGACGACATAATGAATAAAAATTCATTTATTGTCAATATGAGTCGTCTAGTTTGAATTTGTTTTTGTTTTTTTTCATTCAAATGTTGAACGTTTGACGTTTCAAGGGCACATTATTCGAAGGCGTAATTACGTTGCCTTGTGCAATTAATTTTAAGAAAGATCGAGGAACTTTGTGATTAGTCCTTGAGACTTGCGGTTTGGTGAAGAAAAAGTCAGCCACAGTTAACAAATGTTTGAATAGGGTCCCCAGGTTTGGTAGCACTGTTGTGCTGCTAGGCGTGCTGATCACAAGCAGTGACAATTGAGGCATCGATCGAAAAAGAAGATTTATCGTCTTCACCAGCTAGCACAGATAGTTCACCGGCTAGTAGTAATTGTCTCACCCTTTACATGTGTTACTATGAGTGATTTACCCGAAGTATGGCCGATAATGATTTTACCTTATGCCATGTGAATATGCCCCGTGATGAAGATTTATCATAATGAAGTATAAGGGTTAAATCTTAATTAGTAATCAGATTTCTGTTCTCTCTCATATACTAGTCATTGTTCGGACTAACTAGATTAGCTCCTGTGATTTACCTCCTTCGTTGGTTCTGGGACGAATTGACGGAGGCGTTGGGACAAGCGTTTCGTCTTTTTACCATAGTGAAAAAGATTTACAACCAAAAAAGAGAATTCCATTAATTGAAGTAATGAAACTACTATTCCATCAAATTAATTATGGATTATCCCCTTTCAGAAAATATGAGTTAGGTGACGCTTCACCTTTTATTTCAATACATTAATTCATTTGTTTGCCATACAGTTAACATCACTTCATCCCAAATGGGTTAGCTTAATGGACTAATTACTCCGTCGGCATGTTTTAAGAAACACGAGCTTGATAAAATAACTACGAATTCATATTATATTATATTATTCCTCCAATTTTTTACTTTACTGAAGAAAGTCAGTTACTACTACTCGCAGCATGATCAACTTCAGAATTTAATCCTTTCAGATGTCCTTGCTATTGTTATCTACTTCATTAATTTAAAAAAAAATGCATTCGTTCATTCAAATTCAGTGATGCTCATCACCGAGGCAAAAACTGAAATCCTGGAGAAAAAAGAAAAAAAAATCCCTCAAACTTACAAATAACTTGCAGAAGAGCTAAATTTATAGCTATTATCAAGAGAAAGGGATGAAACATCACATTAACAGCCTTCGAGTATAAATCTGCAGAACATGCACATGGTGTAATTATTAATTTGCTTTGCTTCTTAATGGATTGATTGTTTAAATTTCAGGTATGCTCTCAAGCATTGGTCTCCATGAACCAGAGCTTGATCCACTACTTCTGCTGCTGCTCTTGGTGCTATCCAATTCACCAACAAGCTTATCCGCCAACTCCTCTTGCCCTCTAACGTACATGGCCAGCAACTGAGCTGCCTCCTTCTTGGACAGCACCAGCTTCACTCGAACGGCCCCCTTAATAATCTTCACGAATGTCCCGTCTTCCATCTCCACTGGCACCACCGTCTTGTTCTTGGGTTTTCTCCATGAGCCAACTAGGAGCAGACGTCTGAAGCTTGAGGCCATGGCTGCCTTGGGTTGATCTTCCTCTTGCCGACCAGCCAAGCAGCCAAAAAGCTTCATGGCGTTGGTGGCAGATCAGGAGAGGGATCGAGGAGCAGAGAGAGGAGGTGGCGAGGCAGAATAAAGAAGGCGCACACATTTATATAAAATTCGATCGAGATTGTTGATATCGAACGAAATTAAGTCGAAATTTCTCATCAGTCAACAAGGAGAACACATGAGAGGTGGAGGAAGGTCGAACGTAAACTCGTCGATGTGACTCGCATCGTGTAAATGGTAATAAAACAAAGACCAGATGGTGCGTCGCAGGCATAGGCATAGCTGAGCCTCAAATTTGGCTGAATATCCGAAAGAATCCAAGTTAAGTAGGTTTGGTCGCTGTACGTATGGATTGTGAAGGGGGAGAATTAGCTATCGC
>JBBUKS010022700.1:0-11555 GCA_038050645.1 Hedychium gardnerianum
GCTGAGATTCGAACCTTAGACCCCTTGATTAACCATTGGAGAGCTTAACCATTGCACCATTGCCCCGGGGGCAACTTGTTGCTCTAATAAATATGATGTATGTTTCAATCGAAATTAGGAGATGGGCTAACATGCAATCATTCAAGCATAGAAAATATAGGAGATCTAAACGTGAAAGGCTTGAGGGAGTAAAATTTAGCCCTCATGGAAAAGCTATGTGATCCTATCTTGATAGAGAAGAGTTCCTAATGATTTGAGCCCTTGAAGGGAAATATGGGAGGACTAACACTCTAAAAGACTATGGAGAAAAGCTTAGATTCTGGATTGTGAGAGGGATAGGGGTGTTGTTGAGGAAAATGTTAGATAGATGCTCTCTTTGATTTAACGAGGTGCAAAATTTTGGTGGAGAAACAATAGGTGATTGTTGCCTAGAGCAATGTCATAGTTTAAACTTTTTAATGATAGATCATATATTTAAAATTTAATTATAGTATATTATGAGAAATTTTTTTCTTAATGGATAACGGACTTGAGAATGTTAACTGTTAGAATGAGTCTCCACGTGTACTTTTTTAATTTATTTTGATGATCAATAAAAAATTTCATGAGATTAATTGATCCTCAAGATTAGTCGAGCTGAACACTTAAATATTTATTGTTAACTAAAAATAATAATAAATGATTATTTTTTATATGGTCGGTAGAGACAACTCTTAGAAGTCAATTGAGCTCTATGCTTTTCTTGCCTTAGTGGTGCTCCTTGAGTTGTTAGAGATCACTTGCAATATAGGAAGTGTCATCGACGATGAACTATTTTGGGCGAATGCAGGTAATGGATTGTATTCGGTCAAACTTGCTACCGTACCTTGTAAGATAAACAGATTGAACGACCAAAAGTTTATCCTAGCGGGAAGAAACAAGAATTGGAAGAGAGTTTGGTCATGTATAGAGTTGTAGCGCATCAAGAGTCACATTTGAAAGACGATCAATGTGGGACTTCTAGAGATGTCGGCAACAAGCAACATTTGTATATTTTTTTATGCAAATTGATTAGACAATCTTACATTTGTTACATGACTACGATAGTGATAAATTCATGGAAGTGACTAGGAGGTGATGCAGTTGATGGTCTTTTTCAGCAAACAAAACATCGTAAGGTCAATGGAGTGAAATCTAGAGTGTGTAAATGATTCTCTTCTAGGAGAAAGTTGGGTGACCATTTATGATACAATGTACCTGACTATGTGGTATTGAAGGAATGAGCATGTGTTTGCAATTGCCATATAATGTGTAGGATAGAATTTCAAGTGGGCATAAGACAACACAAAGCAGAACATAGGATAGAGACAAGTACCTAATGGGGATTTAAATATCGAGCCAGAGTTTAATATTCTAGACGAACGGTGGCAGCTCAAAGTGGATGCTTCCATGGGCCTAGACTGCATCGCCATAGGAGTCAATGTTGCTCTCGAGAACCAACAAGGGAGATGCTTAGCTACTTCATGGGGAGATGCTTAGCATGGAGGTTTGCCATATTAACAATAAGATATTTTCATGTCCTTGTCATAAAATCATGAATAGGATCTTGGCATGGATGGACAACAATAGTATTCAAGTTAGGATCAAGCTCACACCAAGACTAGAAAACCTCCTTGCAAACTAGTTTGTGAAATAAGTGAGGCACTCAAGGTGTTAAAAGGATGCTTCTTAGAGACTTGTCGGCAAGCTTCCCTTCTTGTTTGGCTATGAGTGCCTTTCAGCCTCTTTGCTACTTAAAAAAATTAGTCCCTCAAATCCAACAACGTTATGATTTTGATATTTGGATAAAGGTTTAAATTATAATTTATTGTATTTACTAATGAGATGTACATGCAAGTGCAGATTATTTGACAAATATTATAAGTGCAATGAAAGAAGTCCCGCAAGTGGTGATTGAAATGACAATTTCACAATTCTGATTGAATGCTTGATAAAAAGATCTAGAAGAAATGCTTCTTGGCATATATAGTCCTAGAGAAGGATGCATTTTTTTTTTTTTTTGTATAAAATGCACTAAGCATTTTTTGATTGAACGTGAGTGCATTTGCATAAAAGGTTATTACGAGCAAGATTAGATATGGACTAAATTTTTTAAAAAGGCTTTAGTTAATGACAGTCGTTGGATGTGCTTTTGAGTTGATCGAAGTTTAAGTCAACTGATCAGTCAACTCAAGATAAATGAAAAGGGATAAAATATTTTGTTCGCCTCTATTTGAAAGATAGTCAACCAATTAGTCAACTAATTTTAGAATAGTCAACTGACAAAATTTTCAATCGACTCTAGAAACAATTTTGTTGTTACAATAGAACAACTAATCTATTGATACGATTGATGATCTTGAAACTTTTATAGGAATAGCCAACTGATGGAGGTCTTGAGAACAGTTATATGTTACAATGAAACAACTAATTCGATACAACGATATTCCAAAAGCTTTAGTAGGATCAATCGGCTAAAGTAGGTGACAAAGTTGTGCATGAAGAAACAATCAACTGGAAGCTTGAAATAATAGACTGAACAAATGCAGAGAAGATATTATGAAGGTTAAATGAAGACTTAATCAATGCTATAAAATACGCTATGAAAGGCTTAATTAAAGTGCTACTTTGCTTATTCTCTTAGCTAATGCTCTATGTCTCTTAACCTAATCGTAACTCTTATCTTATGCCCAAAGTTTTATTTTAAGAAAGTCTTGTAAAAAATCTCTCCACTATTGAAAGGTATTTGAGAAAGAAAAAATTAATGGATTTCATGGAATGACTCACTAAAGGATCTTAGGTCATAAAGTATGATCTAGGAATTCCAAACCATGAAAGCAACAAGAATAAAGTAAATCACAAAGTCAATACTAAAAAAGTAATTAAACGTGGTCCTAAATTCTTAGGTTCCTACTTCATGACTCAACATCTCATACACAAAATAAGTTCTTCCAAGAGGTTAAGAAAAAAAAAAATTCGCTTTTACTAATAGTATCTCACCTACATACTTGTCTAAATACATCACTTCTATAGGCTTGAGATTCCCTACTATTTTGTTTTCTCTCGTGTACTAATTATTATTCGAATTAACTAAACTAACTCTCGTAATTTACCTCCTCTGTGTTAGTCCTGGGACGAACTGACGGAGGCGCTAGAGGCGAACATTTCACTTTTTGTCATCTTGAAATTTCCTACTATTGTCACATTGCAAAAACATAGTATGCACTGGTCATTTCGTAAAATCAATGGCTTATCTCCAAGCCACTAAGACAAGTAACATTCAATAGTATCGTCTCACCAATTGTAATTGTCTCACACCATGATTTTCCTATTACATTTTACCTATTACATAAGAATACTAAACCCTATGGTTCTATGTGCGGATGGGGCGGGATCTGCAAATGGAAGAAGGCCAAAAATGATCCCCGCAGTACAGAAAAGATATGTGCTTATGCACATGGTAAATTTCCAACGGAAAAGTCAGTAATTGACGCAGAAATCTTCGCGGCCATGGAGACTATGAGTGCACTGAAGATCCACTTTCTTGACAAAGAGGAGATTACTCTAAGGACTGATTGTCAAGCCATTATCAGTTTCCACAATAAGACGGCCAGAAATAAACCATCCAGAGTTAGATGGTTGGCATTTACTGACTTCATTACTGGGACTGGTATTAAGGTCAACTTTGAACATATTGACGGAAAGCTTAATGTGTTTGCGGACTCATTATCTCGGCTAATCCAGAAGCCTGAGACTCTTGCCGTCATTACTGAAGGACCTTCCAGAGCCTTCCCGATTTATGACAGGTATGTTAACCTAATGCGTGATTCTCCTAAGCGTATCCATTTTCAGGAGGATTATGAAATACGGACGGAAATGGCCTATCTCGAATTTGAGGCCATGGACGCTGTGGAAAGTGGCCTAAGGGAGTTGGACCTGATACTTCAAGCCAAAGAGGGTGATTTCGCATACCGGCGGCACCAAGAAGGAGGCCCAGGCCCAAGATGTATGAATTATTGGAAAGAGAAGACGCCAGCTGTCAAAGCATCCCGGATAGATGTCTTCCAATTGACGCAAAGGGCCAGTCAGATATTTTCAGAGATTAAAGCTGTCCGTCCATAGCTAAAGAAGCACGTGGTGAGCCCGACTGCGAATAAGAATCTTAGAAAGATAAGGATTGAGCCCCGGGGAGCCATCCTTTATCTTTAGCCTTAGCTGTAAAGTATTTAAGCAATGCTGTAAAGAAGAAAGGTGGCAGACAAGATAAGATGCTGAAGGACGATGGGGCCCATAAGCGCACCCGCTTCATGCTTATCCTCTTGCCAAACTCTTCTATATAAGCAAGCTCTTGTGAAAGGTCTAAACACACTCGAGAATAACCGTAGTGTTTTATTCCTGAGCTTTGAGCTTTGTGTGAGTTTGTAAGTTGTGAGCTTTGTAATTTCTCTTTCAAGAAAATAAATTCCGGCACCGATCGGGTTTCATTTTCCCATTGAAGGACGATCCTCTTTTGGTATCAGAGCTTGTTGTAAGCTCATGGCAGGCTAATCTCTTCGAGGTACTCAAGGTAGAAGGTACGGGAAGCAGTTTTACACTCTAAAATATTTGCTTGAATTTCAAAACTTCTATGTCATGGGGAGAATTACTAAGCTAATAGGTGGAGACTCGATAAGCATCCTTACTTCGTAAGGCTAGTAAGTACGTAAGACGGTAAGCCTAGAAGCTTAACTCAAGGATACCCCAGGTAGAAACTAAAGGATTAGTATGATAAGGCGACCGAGTTTGTTAACCGATTACAAAAGACTACCGTGCACACAAGAGGTGTAGCCAGTTAGGTGAGCATGAAGGTTTTATGAGCTCCTAAGCTGTAAGTACTAGTCTGGAAGTTGTTATGTCAGAGAAATTTGAGCAAAAGATAAAAGAGTGGTTTAATCAATCCCAAGCCAGAAACCTTGATTACCTTGATCTTTCCATAAACCCTTCACTTCCTGAGATAGCCAGTAACTTAGAAGTAACTCATACCAAAGTCTGTTTCCTATCCAAAATAGTTTTGGATAATTTCTCTCAAATCGTTGAGGAAAACAAAAGGTTACAAAAGGAGGTTAAACAGTTAAGATCTACCATAAGTAACCTAGAGAAGGAGGTTTATAGCAAGAAACCTTTAACTAAGAAGGATTTAGTTGAGGTATTTAGTAAACCCAGATTAATTGACGAAGCGGCCTCACAAGCTTCGAGTGAAGTTTTAGCAGAAATAAGAAAACTCCACAGGACAGTACTTACTGTCAAAAACTTAATAGGTGGTGAATGAGTGATTTAACTAGTCACTCAGAGTCTAGTGAGTATTTAAAGGCCCTCAAAGTAACCGACCAGTTAGAAACACCAGCCCTTGGGTTCGCAAGACCAGTTGACTATAAATCAACGTTAGAGCTTCAAAAGGCTCTAATCAAGCAGAATAATACTCTTATTGCTTTATCTATTAATCTTGCAAAACAGGTACAAGTTCTTACTGAACAAGTACAGGGCTTGAAAAGAATTGTCACGACTGAGAAGCAACCTATTTCTAAAGAACTAGAACAGTCAGTTGAAGATTTAACAAAGAAGATTGGAAGCCTGAACCTTGGCAAGGATCCGGCAATTCCAAAGAAGAAAGGCTCAATTCTTGTTTATAGGAATCCTTCTGATATCCTAGAACAAGAAAGAAAGAAATGACGACGAGACCACCAGCTGTTACTTCCAATACTGTTGCCGTTCCATCATCTGAAGACCAAATCAGAGATTACAGGCAAAACCAGAGACGGCTATACAACCTTCAAAGAAGAATATCTCCGTCACAAAGGAGATTTCGAAGAACAATTGAAACTCAAGTTAATCCTGAGCAGCAACTTGAGGTTTCAAGGTCTCAAAGAGCTAATATGGTACCAGCTGAGGTACTATATTCGAGAGGTTTCCAACCAACACAACACCGAGTCTACCAACATTATTCTGAGGAGGATGTGTTGTGCGTACAAGACAACCAAGTGGATTTACCACTTGTGACAAATCAAAGTCGTCAGACTCTTAGACAAGCCGGTTTTCACCATATTCATATGGGGCTTGTCATGATTCGACTCTACACGATGCACCGAAGGGATACTGGAGTTATGGCTCTAGTTGTCTTAAGAGACACAAGATGGACTGGAGAGAGATCCATAATTGCTACTATGGAGATGGATCTGACCACTGGTACCCAGATGGTCTATATTATTCCAGACATCATGATGTCCATTGAAGATTTCTCAAACCATGTGGAGCTTTCTATCCAAACGCATGGTTATAATGACTGGCAAGGCGGAGTTAGTAATCTTCTAATCACCAGAATGATGATAGGAAGATTGACTAATACTAGCTTCACAAACTTCGCATATAATGTCCAGAATGTTGCTGACCACCTAGCAAGTAGAGGTGTGATCGCACTTCCAGGAACGAGGTTCCTTACCACTGAACAGCAACAGCAACGATGGATTATTCGTCCATCTCAAAGGCGTAACCCTCAGGTACCTACCAGTGTTAATACAAGAACATTACTGGATGGTAGCATCTCTTTACAATTTCAGGGGTATACGACTGTACCACCTCCGGAACCTGTAGAGGTGAATGAAGACGATGTAGAACAAACCCAAGAAATTTTGGGAGTTCTATATGATGAAGGCGACGAGGTAGGCGACGAGGTAGAACCATTGTTGGTTCAGCGGCTTCACCCTAGAGCTGTCATCCCACAAAGAAAAACTGAAGGAGCAGCAGGGTATGATTTGGCCGTAAGCAACCACTATACCATACTAGCAGGTGAAAGGCTAGTGGTATCAACAGGGTTAGCAATTGCTATACCCAAAGGCTTTTATGGGAGAATTGCTCCAAAATCCGGCATTTCTATTGAAAAAGGTTTTATTATTGGAGCCGGAGTCATCGATTGTGATTATATAGGTGAAATCAAAATTTTAATTTTTAATGTATCATATATGGATATATACTTAACTGCAGGCGAATACGTAGCCCAGCTAATCCTTGAAAAGATTGGGTTACCCAGTATAAGGGAGGTTTCACAATTACCTCCTACAAAAAGGGGTTCATCGGGGTTCGGCTCTACTGAGAGATTTCATAAATATAAGTACTCCCAAGAAGAAAAAGGAAAAGTTGTGATGAGATCCTACATCAGCAGTAATAATCTAGCTCAAGTTCATGAAGATATTAATTCTGTAGACTCTGAAGCAGCTGAAGAAGAGCCACCAGAAAGGCGGATGTCACCAAATAGTGAAGAATGGAACACCTTAATGAAGGTGTTACTACCCCGACAAGTAAAGCCAGATATTCCACCTATGACATTTGAAGATCACTTGGCAGAATTTGATGCATGGTCTAGGGGTGAAACCTTTTATATGCTCTCAGACGAAGAATGGACCAATCCATTCGCAGAAGGTGGTGGAGAAGACACAACAACGGACTTTTTCACCGCAACATCAGAAGAAGATGAAGAGGTTTTATTCGTCCAAATGGAGCTAGAAGAAGGACTTGATTTGGACTACCCTCAACAACGACCTCAAAGACAAAATATAGTGGCAGCAGCATCAACCTCATCTGCAATTTCAAATTATCGGCCACCAGAAGATGTTATGATGGGGCCTCCGCAATATCCCCCAGCAAATCAAAGGCCGGCGACCAACAATCCATATTGCAACCCAGACTTCCTGAATGCAAAAATTGGGCGAAGCAAAATCAGTAGCAGTAATGGACAATGGATCCTTCCATCGGCCCAGCAACAAACGGCAGCCATGTTGGTCCTCCCAGATGACATCGGGATGTACAATGATGTTATCTCCAGATGGGAGTCAATTACTACAAACGTAGTAGACTCTAAAATTTGGTCTGACATGAAGTCCAAGGTTATCTTCATTGAGAATCTACTGGGCGAAGTGGAAAAGAAGATGTTTATTCAGTGGAGAATGGCGTTTCCAGATCAATATGATAAAATCGTATCCGCCGCTGAGGAAACACAGAACGTTTTATCCCAGATAAGACGTATTATTACTCTGGAAGACCCAGTCGCAGGATCCACTGCGGAACAAAACCAAGCATACTTGGACCTTGAAAGGTTAGTCTGTCCCAGTACCAAAGAACTTATTTCTTATATGAATCAGTATAAGGTACTCGCAGCAAAGACAGGCAGAATGTTTGTCAATGAAGAACTGTCAACAAAATTCTACAAGAAAATGCCTCCATTGATTGGAAGCTACCTGGAGCAGAAGTACAATGAAAAGTGCCCAGGTAATACAATTGGTGTTTTTCCTAGAATACATCATGCTCATAAAGAATTAACAGAAATGTGCAAGCAAGCATCCCTACAGCGAAGCCTGAAGGATTTACAATTCTGCTCGCAAATCTCTTTACCTGATTTTTACCAAAATAGAAGGAGATTAGGCTTGCGCAAAGCAGGTAACTACAAGGGCAAGCCACACAAAACGCATGTCCGAGTTATAAAGAAGAAACACCAGGATGACAGATCCAAGGTAAGGAAGTGCAAGTGCTATATCTGCGGTGAGGAAGGTCACTTCGCATGAGAATGTCGAAACAAGTTTGGCAACAAAGAAAGAATTGCTATGCTAGAAGACCTGGATCTACCAGACAATTATGATGTGGTGTCAGTAGACCCAGAGGAATCCGATTCAGAAGCTATCTGCAGTATGTCAGAAGGAGAACAGCATACTGAACAATACTGCAATACTATCACCAGTTCTCTACCTTTTACAGAAAGTTTATTCGTTCTAATAGGCGAGGACAAAGGTTATCTGATGAAGGTTGATATTCCAGAACATCAAGCCAACTGTGATCATCAGTTGCTAGAAAATACAGAAATTTCTGTAGTATACCAGCGGTGTACTTTCTGCAAGACAGATACACCCACCCGATCCAGACTACACTGTACGCAGTGTCTGTTAACAGCCTGCGCTATTTGCGCTGACTATTACCTACATATGGTGGTTGAAACAGCTCCTATGCCACCACGAAGGTATGATGAGTCTTCTCTTGTTCCTGAATTACTTGAATATATTAACTATTTAAGAGCAGAGAATGAAAGACTTATGGCTGAATTGGAGAGAATAAAGAAGAGGTACGCTCCAGAAGAAGAGGCATTATATCAAGACCTGGAAGAAGATTTTCAGAGTCTATCCGGGCTAGATAAAGGAAAGGAGCAAGTAGTCTACCTTGAAGAGCAAATAGTGTCCAAAGTTTCTGATGGACAGTACCACCAGAAGAGAGCGGTAAACAGACTCTATAACTTAAAGATATTCTTTGAAATACCAAATACAGAACCATTTTCTGTCAATGCGATCTTAGATACAGGTGCAACTTCATGTTGCATTGACAAAAGGTCTATTCCAGAAGCTGCTCTAGAACAGAATTCTTACAGTGTCATCATTAACGGAGTAAACTCCAAACAGACAGCTAACTGGAAACTCAAAAATGGTCAAATGATAATTGGTGAGAATAAATTCCGTATTCCCTTTACATATTCCTTTGATATGACTCTTGGTGAAGGAATTCAAATGGTGCTGGGATGCAATTTCATCCGAAGCATGCAAGGGGGAGTACGCATAGAAGGAAATCAGGTTACCTTCTATAAAAATATCACCATGGTAACAGCCAATGAAAATGTTGTAGCAGCAATAGAAGAGCTACAAATGGAAGAAGAAGAATATATTCGGGTTAAAGAGCAGGTATTCTTTAATAGTGCTCTTTCTAATCAACATATTTTGGCTAAGCATGGTAGATTGTTAAGCGACCTAAAGGCTCAAGGTTACATCGGGGACAACCCTCTGAAACATTGGGAAAAGAATGGTATCCTATGCAAGATTGACATTATAAATCCAGATATCACAATTCAAGACAAGCCATTATCCCATGTTACCCCGAAGATGAAGGAAGTTTTCAATAAACATGTTGAAGCCTTGTGGAAGCTAAATGTCATCAGGCCATCTACAAGTCGGCACAGGACGATGGCCATGATTGTTCAATCCGGTACAACCTGCGATCCAGTAACCGGGAAAGAGGTAAAAGGCAAAGAAAGGTTAGTCTTTAACTATAAGACTTTAAATGACAATACTTTCAAAGACCAATATAGTTTGCCTGGTATAAATACAATCCTAAAGAAGGTTGGAAATTCAAAGATCTATTCAAAATTTGACTTAAAGTCCGGATTTCACCAAGTTGCAATGGACCCCTCTTCTATTGAGTGGACTGCTTTCATTTGTCCACAAGGATTGTTCGAATGGCTGGTGATGCCCTTTGGACTGAAGAACGCACCAGCGGTATTCCAAAGGAAGATGGACTCCTGCTTTAGAGGTACGGATGACTTCATTGCCGTATATATAGATGATATACTTGTATTTTCTAAATCAGAAGCAGAGCATGTGCATCACCTGGAGAAAATGCTAAATATATGTAAGGAGCATGGGTTAATCCTTTCACCCACTAAATGTAAGTTGGCTGTTCCAAGAATAGAATTCCTTGGCGCTGAAATCGGCGAAGGGAAATTGCGTCTGCAACCCCATATTATTAAGAAGATTGCTGATTTCAATGAGGAGCAGCTAAAGGAGAAAAAGGGTTTACGATCATGGTTAGGCATACTAAACTATGCTCGTACATATATACCTAACCTGTCTGCTAAGTTAGGTCCATTATACGAAAAGACATCTCCACATGGTGACAAAAGAATGAAACCATCAGATTGGGAACTGGTTAAACAAATCAAAGCTCAAGTTCAACAGTTGCCTGATCTTGAAATTCCACCAGAAAATTCATATATCATACTAGAAACAGATGGTTCTATGTACGGATGGGGCGGGATCTGCAAATGGAAGAAGGACAAAAATGATCCCCGCAGTACAGAAAAGATATGTGCTTATGCACATGGTAAATTTCCAACGAAAAAGTCAGTAATTGACGCAGAAATCTTCGCGGCCATGGAAACTATGAGTGCACTAAAGATCCACTTTCTTGACAAAGAGGAGATTACTCTAAGGACTGATTGTCAAGCCATTATCAGTTTCCACAACAAGACGGCCAGAAATAAACCATCCAGAGTTAGGTGGTTGGCATTTACTGACTTCATTACTGGGACTGGCATTAAGGTCAACTTTGAACATATTGACGGAAAGCTTAAATGTGTTTGCGGACTCATTATCTCGGCTAATCCAGAAGCCTGAGACTATTGCCGTCATTACTGAAGGACCTTCCAGAGCCTTCCCGATTTATGAAAGGTATGTTAATCTAATGCGTGATTCTCCTAAGCGTATTCATTTTCAGGAGGATTATGAAATACGGACGAAAATGACCTATCTCGAATTTGAGGCCATGGACGCTGTGGAAAGCGGCCTAAGAGAGTTGGACCTGATACTTCAAGCCAAAGAGGGTGATTTCTCATACCGACGACACCAAGAAGGAGGCCCAGGCCCAAGATGCATGAATTATTGGAAAGAGAAGACGCCAGCTGTTAAAGCATCCCG
>JBBUKS010022709.1:0-11554 GCA_038050645.1 Hedychium gardnerianum
AAAAAAATCGTTTTTTTTTTCTAAATGATCACGTGAGCTCAACCTCGCTTTCATTTTTTATGAAATGAGTTCCACCCATCAGTAATATAATTATCCCAAATATATTATTTAATATTATTATATATTACTATATATATTAAATCCTCGATCGATAGCTAATTATATGAATAAAGAATAATTATAAAATTATAATTATTATTATATTATAATAATTATGATTTATAATTATTATTATAGTTATAATAGTTTCATAATTATTATAATATGATATGAATAAATTTATATTATAATTATTATAAAATTATAATTGTTATAATTATAAAATAATAGTTGCTAAAATACTGACACATTTTATTTATATAATTCTAATTGATCGATTAATTTAAAATTTAATATGATAAAGAGATAATAATATGAATATTATATTTGAAAGCAGTTTGTTACGAGTGAATGAGGTGAGGTAGCCTTCTCATGCAAAATCGAAAGACAAGTCGTTCCTTTCGTTTTTGCCTTTTAAAAAATATATAATTTTTAAAAACCTGTCGTTTTTCTCTAAGAAATATTTAAATAATTATATCAAAATTCCTTTTTTTAATTTGTTTATCTTTAAAAAAGTCCTTGTACTTTTAACATATAGCTGACTCTGATATTATTTCGAGATTTTGGGAGCTAAATTGGAAAGCGTAGATTATGGAGGTTAAATGAGAAAAAAATCAAAAGTTACTAATAGGGGTCAAAATATAATTTACGCCTTTGTCGCCCCCATCGGCTCGACCCGTGCTGTCGCCCTATCCCTTCTGCTACGCAACCTCCGATCTCCATCTCAAGGAGCAGGAATTCGTCATCTCTGCCCGTCAGAGCGGAGCTACTGGTCAGCGTCGTCTCTTCCCCTCTACGTCCTCATCCCTCATCCTCTCCAAACGAGCGCTGACGTCCATCGCAAGCCCTGCAATCTTTCGTTTTTTGAGGTACACTTCCTGTCTGCTCGATCTCTCATCGTAAATCCTGCATCTTTGTGGTCTCCTGTGAAATGGTTCATTATTGGACCACTATCAGAGTCTCTAATCTTCATCAATTCTAGAGATTTGTTACTGATCTTTTTCATGTTCTCTCCTGCATTTGTTGTGCTACTAATTGGGTCTTTGGAATTGAGTTTGAGTCTGAAAATATGTCGGTTTTAAGATCCTTGAAGACTGGCCAAAGTGTTTCAATCATTCTGGGCGTTGGAAAAACAAAGCCTAGGAAATCTCTTCCTTGATCTGTTGCAATAGGAATAATCCAATTGATGAGTTTGACCAAGCAATCCAAATAGGGCTTCATACATCCACAAGTAATATGAGTTTTCATGATATAATAATGAATACCTTGTTGAATTAATTCATGGGATAGTTTGGATTTTTTACAATCACGAACGATGCTTCAATGGCCTGGGAAGAGATGATGCAGCAGAGAGACCTATTTTGAACTCTCTATCTGCTTCATTTTCCAACCTATTCACAAACAGCATTACCTTTATATAACAGTCTACAATGTAAAGGTTCACAACTGCGACAACAATGCAATAACATGCAACGCTATTCCTCTGATATTTGAAGTTAAATCAAAGATCTTATACTGATACATGTCAGATAAACTTGCAGGATTACTCAATGTTATAATGGGTAGGAATAGATCACAAAATTTTGGTAAATAAACTATTTACTCCATGACCTTTAGGATTAATCAAAATAATGCAGTGCTAGAGAATGGTTCTCCCTTTTATCCTTGTCCAGGTAAGGCCATCCATGTACACAGGTATAAACTCTCGTTATACACTAAGAGAAGAAAAAGAAGAGATTTCCTCCTGGAAGGCATTCGAAGGCACATCGTGTGGAGGAAGACGTGGTGTGGGGGAATTGGTGCTGACTCATGGTAGTCTGGACAAAATTGGAGGGTGTTGCTTGAGGAGAAACTGCAGGTGCTGGAACAACTGAGCACAAATCAGGAGGAGAAGGAAGTCCTCCTGGAAGGTATCAGAGGCATTAGTTGAGGAGGAGGACATGGCTGAGGAGGAATTGATGCCAGCTTGTGCTGCTCCCAATGGAATAGGAGGGCACTGGTTGAGAAGAAGCTGCAGGCTCCAGAAACACAAGTTGTGGATTATGTGCTGGTATCAACAGAAAACCATGCACTAATCTCAATATAAGATATTAACATGGAGGTTAGATGTGGTGCAAATATCTGACATGGTACTAGGAGAAGACAAGAAGAATTGGAGGCCTCATCTCGCTAGTCTAGTAGTCTAGAAGTATTCTGCCTGCTGGTTTAATGGCAAAATGATATGTTTTGTCATGCCGCAATATCTAAACTTTGTTGTTAGGCCCCTCTCTTTGCCTTCTATTTTATGGTTGCTTTGTTGGATTAAAAACCAAAAAGATGCTAACATACCACATAGTCAGGATCATGATTCAGACCATAAAGCAGCGCATGCATTTCTCAGGTTCTATAGGCTCACTACCTGCAGATTTGTAGTTTACTTGCTTAAATTTTGTTATTGACATAAAAATTGATTTTCCTGGCCAAGTAAAACCATGATACCTTTGATTGCGACATAGTAAGTTTCAGATCCACTTCACTGGTTATGGGACTTCAACTAAAGAAGTGAGGATTTGATGACTAAGATAAACTCTAATAATTTTTTTCTCAACAATTTTTTGAACTTTGTTTTGGCACTGTATTATTTTGCTATTGGTAAGTGTTAGAGATTAGGTCTTTGTATTTTCTATTAATCATTTTTTTGTAAGTGTGGAGAATTTTTTTATGGAGCAATTGTTTAAGACATGTTTCTATTAACACAATTTATGTTAGCTTTATAATAAAACAATATGATTGGAAAGAACACCAATGATAAAATCATAAAAATGCCATATGTGCCCCCGGGGCTATGGTGCAACGGCAGGGTGCCCAGGTTGTCACCCAGGCACCCGCGGTTCGATCCCAGCTATGGCGCATTTGCAGAGATTTTTCCTCCAAATGGGGCACACAACCAAAGGATGCTGGGATTCTGGGCCGCCCGCCGTGAGCGCTTCCCGATTTACCCTGGTGATTGGTGGGAAACTTCCGTGGGGCTAGGCCGGTCGCCCTAGGTTTGCCTGTTACCCGGTTCATCATTTTTTTATATATATAAAAATGTCATATGCACATTTTGTTATATGACACCTCAATTTAATCCATATTGGAGACTATGGGCTAATTAATAGGGTTAATATGTCCTGAAGAAAGCTACTACTATCAACTTGAGATAGTATTTTGGGCTTTTGGTTTAGGCATATCTAAGTTAATGAGTCATTTCTATAATTACATCTGGTATTAGAATATGCCTACTTATCTAGTCCTAGTAATGGTTGGGTAATCGAAGGGATAAAGTTGCATGTGATGGTAGAGTTGCCATTGAACCTTGCCTCTTCCCAATCAGGAAGTTCAAGCCTTAAGTTTGGGAAACTATAACACCCCCATTCTGGTCCCAATTTTAAGACTTTGAGCAATATTCACGAAGATCGAGCTATTTCCTACTTTGGCCAATATCCCATATTATCATTCTCACGGTTCTATCCTATGGCAGAATTTGACTTTAAGGTGAGACACTTCTGAAAGGTCACCTATCCTAGATTACACCAGACTGAGCATGCTTAACTACAGAGTTCACACACTAATTGTAATTGTTCTTGTTGCCAAGTAATTATTGGGCTTCCTTTCTTTTTCTGGGGGAAACTACACTTATTATTTTCTTCCGAACTCATATGTTCTTTCTTCAAATTTTTACGAAACAAGAACATCAACAGACTTGCAAACGTTTTATTCAGTGAATAATTTACCAAAAAGTTGATGGTGCTTCTTTGCTCATGTTCTCTACATCTGGCCTAACAGGTCAGTTATATTCTCTTTGTATTCATGTAGCTCACATCAGATCGCTCGTGTAATATATACACTAAGTAGTGAAACTCTTGTTTCATGATAACTTGGAGGTTTTTCTGGTTTGTATTTTTATCCGCTCTCCATCAGCTTATATCATCTGTTTCACACTAACCAAATTATAATAAGTAAATAGCTTTCCTTGGCATAGTGCCATTATCCTCCACATCTCTTTTTCTTTCTGCTTTATGCACCAACTGGCATGGTTCATGCCCTAGTTGTTTTTTTCGGCTTACTTTCTTCTTCTGCCATTATACTTCCCTTACTAGCCAATAGTTTGTTATTTGGATGAGTTACTGGATATATCAGAAGTTTGTTGGTGTAAATAACCGACTTGATGCCTTAAGCATGTGCCTCATGTAGTGATGCTTCCTTGCAGGCTTTTGTAGTCTATTTCTTTCTACTCAACTCACGATAGTTCAGCTTCAGAAAAGATCCAATGGCAGGTTTCTCACGCAGATTGGCTGCTTGCTTGCACACAGGGCAGCTTGCTCTTTTGGCAATCCTGGTGTCAGGTGGAATCGTGTTGCAAATTTTGGTTCGTATTTTTATTTTAATCTGGACAGTTTTCCATTCTTTTGCACAATTCCATCTCCATCTCCATCTTTGGTTTTGTTCTACATGATGTTCCAGGCGTGTGCTTTGTACAACAACTGGTGGCCTATGCTGACAGGTAGCAAAGTGTATTAGAATGCAATTTATTCGGAGAATTAATTAACTATTGCGATCAGTTTCTTAACCATCTCTGCAGCTTTGATGTATGTAATGCTTCCAATGCCATTACTGTTCTTCATGGGATCCAACAGCAGCTCACTCATGTCCAGTGAGGGAGATGGGTTAGTACTTTGTATTTATTCAGTTCAACAACGTCTCAGTTCTCCAATAACAAGTTATCGAATGCCATACTAACTAACAGCTGGGCAAACTTCACCAAATTCTTGACGGGGTTTTCGGTGGTCGGAAGCATCGCTATTCCGTCGATACTGAAGCATGCCAATCTCATCGGATGGGGAGCTCTAGTGATGGAGCTATCTTCATTTGCAGTATTTGGCATCGCAATCGTGTGGTTATTGGCGATGAACAACCAAGACGACTACAATTTTTTCTAATATTAGGTAAAAATAAAAACAAGAGGCATAGATGTGTAAAGTGTTAATTTGGCAACTCTGGTGTCAGTCAGACGTGGATTTGTGTACTGTGATTTGTGCAGTTGCCCGAGTTTGATGGTGTAAATGGAGAACAAGTTGTGTTTCTGTTATTTCATTTTCTTTGTAATTTAACAATTTTAATTTCCACCTACATTATCAGTACTGAGATGGTATTAATTGAAACTAAACAATCAAATTGTCATCCCTTTTTCAGTTCATCAAGTTATAAAAGAACATTAACGAATAGAAAATCTGTGCTCACTTATGATTTTCATTGGAGTCACTTTCGATGGAGCTCGAGGACTTTACGCGAGATGCTTCCATGAAAACACAATTCATGGAAAAACTTAACATTCATTTCACATTCATTTGAAAAAATTAATTTACTTATCAAGATCAATTTCAAACAAGTAGAGCATATACAACCAAGAAATCATGACTCACACATATAAGTAAAAAATATGCATTATTGTTAAATTAATCTGCATTATTTTTCACCACAAAACATACTCTGTATTAAGAGTAGACCCATCAAAGAGGGGGAAAAAAGAACAAGTTCATAGTACATTTATCTGTGATGAGTACACACTGGTGCATCCATTATGATGTTGCTAAAGAGCAAGACATGTGAAAACATACTGATAGTATGCCAAAATCCTCCACTGGATATATGCCAAACTATCGAGATATCCATCCGTCGAGTTTGAGATCAATCTAGCTTGACGTTGGAGTAAAGAAGGGTGTCCCTCGTAAGTGGCATATAGAGCAAGTAGTAGATCTGAGAAGTCAAAAAAATGATGCATGCAAAATGTTTAGTAGTTTTACAGATATAAAAGTAGGAACATGATTAGATTATCGTTACCCCAATGAAAGTTGATACGAGAAAGATAACTCCAGTTATCCAAGCCAAAGTCCTCCTAACAAGTTGCACTTCTGAACCAGTCGTGTCAGATGAGCTTGCTTCTTCTAAGACTCTTGAAATTCGTGGAATAGATGCCACATCTAACAAGATTCCAGACTCTGATGAAGGCTCCTCGTTTAGTATGATGACTTCAACGATCTTCCCTGGAAGTTTTATGCACCAAAGTAAAGAACTCAGATCATGAACTGACTACAGCTTGGACATTATTAGAAGAGTGGTTTACAAAGCCTATGGGGAAGAGAACTAGGCTTAGAAGGTCAAAATAAGATAATGTCAAATAGTTTTATATGATTCAGAATACCCAAAGCTGATTGGTGATTCATAATAAGAGTATTCACTACTCAAACACCTAAGAAGTTTTTTAATCTTGTGATATCACTCAAAAGTGAGAATATACAATTTGGAAAATTATTTAACAGATAAGTGGATGATAAATGCTGCAAATAATACTTTTATGGCCCTTTTCAAATTTGTTGCATTTGTTGTCTCAATTGGATAACTAGCGGATTGGCTATTCAAAGCACACAAAGAAAAGCTCCTTAGAGAAGCCTCCAGCTTGGAGTAACTGAGTTTGATCATCCTAAATACTTGATGAAGAAATAAAATGTAAGCATTTATCAGATTAGGATAGTAAACTACTATCAACACGAACCTCCGTAGGCCATTTGTAACATTTTAGATATCTTTACGAGTACTGTCTGAAGCAGCTCCACACCCTGATGAGCAATGGTTCCCCAACCATATTCATCTGTGAGTGCCTATATTACATTCATCAAATTACAAAATAATAGTGTAAGGAAACATGAGATTTGAGAAAACAATCCAACAAATTTGAAGCAGATACCAGTAGCCTCAGGGCAATACAATAATAAAACAACTTTTTTTTACCATGTATAATATTAAGATCATTAGGTTTATAGCTGATTAAACTTTTGCCAAAGAAAAGCCAACAGGTCCCTCATAATCTACAGTACGATTGATCAGAATATTATTTATGTCGATATATATATATATATATATATATATATATATGTTGTTTAAGCTATGGTTAGCACCTCAACAGAAACACAAGGGAACCTGTGAGTTTAGAATACCAAACCTACAGGATGATATTTAATCAGAACCAATTTTTTTCCAGTGCATTCATTTGTTCCACTAACCAAAATCTTATTGAAATAATGATGCTTGGAGGACTACATAGCTCAGAAAAAATAAGGTCACAGAATTTGGAGCTATTGAGGTAGAACATATGTCCATCCCTAAAAAATTATTTTTCCCATGCAATCACCAATCAGTCTATGAGGTTGAGCCTCAGCACAATGTTAAGGTTATGTCATGGAAACTCAGAAACTAGGATGCAGGTCACTCGGGTCACCACAACAGCCTGTTACATTAATCACCTTCAGACCCCACATTGGAGGGGCACTGTGCTTAGTTAACTATTTGACTTACACAAATGATCTTGAAATTGATGACACATTATATGAGAAATTTCTCAGAAGAGAAGAATGGTTTTCCTGCTGTTTTATATCTAACAGAGTTGCCTTACACAAATGCACAACTGTTGAATTCAATCTACCAGAAAATTAGTGAACAACAAGAACATTAGTGAGTATACTGGGAAGTAAGTAGCTTCATTGTGAAGCTTCAGAATATTAGTGACAGTTAAAAACAAACATTGACAAGGATTGTTAAGGGTTAAACAAGCAGTGGTCATATATTATCAGTTAAAAACAGATCACCTCAATGCCTGAAAACTGGCCGTTCATAATTTCAGAAGATATGATTCTTCCATCAGATAAAACTTCATGTTTGGCCATTGCCTTCTTGACATTCCTAACCAAAGAAATAAGACTAGATGCAAATTGAAGGTCTGATTTCTGCAAAGAAAGTTTACCCTATTGTCAGCTTCTTAAATTGGAAATTTCTCCAACTTTAGGAAAATATGTAGACACAAGTACAGATCCATGGATATACAGATTACTGCTTGAAATTTCTTGTCATATGTATCATGGCATGGTTTATAGAAAGTTAACAGTAGTGATTACTTAACATAACACCAAGTCATTTATTTGGATACACAGAATAAGAGGGTATGTAAATGCCAATTTAAAATAAATTCCACTTCGTCTAGTCTGAAAAAGTCAGGTGATTAGCCCTTCCGAACTGGTGATTGGAGGACCCTTCCAAACTCATATATTGACTGTAAGCACAAATTTGTTTAAAAAAAATAATATACTATATCTCAAGCATGATGTTGATCATCAGTGCCAAAAAAGATATGACGCTCATTAACTAAAAATGAACTATGTATTCACTAAACTCTCCATTATCTATGATTTCATTAAGCCAATTAAGTATAAACTATAAAGTATGCAATCTTTTAAACTCTATTGAACTACTGTATCCCAAGCATGATGTTGATCATCAGGAGAAAAAAAAAGAAGTGAAAATCATTTAAATATTTTCTATATCTTCCTGTCTATTTTAGTTATGATTTAATTAAGTCAATTAAGTAGAAAGTATCAGTTCAGCTCAAATCTATTTCACATTTGTTTGAAAGCTGCCTGCATTGAATGGATGCTAGCTTTGCAGTCATCCGGGTACTAGTATTTTATTACCATGAAACCAGGCCAATAACCACTATCCAAAAAACAGATGTTTTTAGAAAATAATGTATTTTAATTAAGCTATCACACATGTTAGAATGTTTGCATTAGATTCAAAAGAGACGCATAAGGTTCCAAATTACCCTAAATCATCTCAATGTTGTTCATGTTAAATTGGCGGTTAGATTTTCTTTATTTTAATAGCAACCAGTCATTTCCTTGAATGGATGAAATTGGAATAACGTGTAAAATATAGACAGAATAACATTTTAAGAATTATTGATACATCTGTAACTAAAAGGTATCGGTGAGGACTTTTTTGAGCTTAAGCAAATTTTTCTCTTAATCTCATCAAGCATGTTGAATCCACATGCAACTAAGCATACCACTACGACAAATGTATACAATCAATGATATACATAATCCTATAGATATATGGAGCAATGTGGCTGAACACTACTGTGCTGGTACATTATACGTGTAAGAAAAAAAATTCAGTGAATCTCACAATCTGCTGCCCTCTAGAGAGAATATGATAAATGAATACATGATCAACAAGGATAGTAAGCCTTTGCTATCAAAAAAAACAAAAAAGTTTCTTCAGGCTATAAATGTAAATAAATACTAATTTAAACTTCAATGATAACAAATATATCATGCACCAGAAAAACAGCATAGCAAGAAAGAAGTAACTGGAGATAGTTGAACCTTTGTTAGATGCAGATCCAGAGTGCTTCCACTGGATAAAGAAATAGTAAGCTTCCAGTCTGGTGACTCTATGCTTCCAACATAAGAACCACCAATCCAACTTGCCTATGCAAAGAATCAACATCAAATTACACTCACCAATGATACTTTGCATTTTTGTGAGAGCTTGTTGCAACAATTAATTCACTAGTAAGAAAAACCTACAAAATCTCGGAATTCCTTATCGAGACAAGCATCATTGCATTCAAAATCCAAGTTTCTGTCCAGATGAACAACAGAAACTTCATCCTCACCTGGGAAAAATGCAATGCTTCACATACTCAAAGTAAAGAATTAAGAAGTGAACCGGTAATTTATTCAAGAAGAATTTTAGTCACCTGGAAGTTGTAGTTTGGCATTGCTTGAACCAGAGATTGAGCTTTTGAAAACCTCACCAGCTTGGGTATTCAAATACTCTGTGTAGCCTGATGGTTCTGCAAGTATGTAGCCTGTATCAGTCTCTTCGCTAAAAATATGTGGTTCAATACTCTATGCAAACAAATGAAACACTTACCAACCACTCCACCAACTTCTAGCAAGAAAATGGCATGGGGTTTATCAAAGGGATTGGGATATAGAACCTGGCTTAGCTGCAGTCAGAAGAGCAACACAAGTTATCTTGCAGTAACGAACAATATTTGGACAAGCACACAGAGTTCATGGCTAAGTATTATGCCAAACTTACAGATCAGTTAGATCCTAACACTAGAATGTAAAGAGAAAACAAGAAACAAGATAAAAGGAGCTGGATAGTAAAAGTACCTTAGATGAAGAAGCAGCAGGAAGTGAGGGTGGTGGTGCAAATCCAAGTAAAACCGATATAGTGGCAGCAACTTCTGTCAAAGACATTGAAATCCCCTGTAGAAATATAAAATCACTCCAACATCATCCAATGTACAATATTGGGGAAAACTTGAATAAAAATATTCCTTAGTTAAAAATGAAATGAGACAGCAAATACTGATGAAATGAGATGAGATGACATGTAGGAAAGTTCTTGAGTTAAAGTAACTAGAGACAATTGCATATCTTTTGGTGATAAAAAAGAGACTCATTTATATGTTTAATAAAATAGAAGAAAACTAAAAATGAGTAATGGGAGAGAGAATAAAAGACAAGGTGGAAGAGGGAGGCACCCTTTGGATCTTAGAGGAAATTTTCATGGTAGAAACCAGGAAATATTAGATTTTTCAAATAAGTTTGTAGCTAAAGTCATAAGAACCTCCATCTTACAGCCTAGAAAAGTGGTGATGTGTGCAATGAGACTCTTACGCTATAAAGCAAATATAGGAGGTAAGACAATTGGAAACCTGAACTCCTTACTTTGGCACATCAGCATAAAGCAGAAAAAATAATGATAAACAGTATGATGATTGACGATCCATTGTAAAGGCTTATTTCCAGAATCTCCAATTATTAATATAATTAGACATTTTAACAAAGTCAAATAATCTCCAATTACAAGGGCGGTGATTATTAATATAATTCTACCTAGATCGCCACAATCTGAAGCAACTGAGATCAACAAATATTTGAAAACACACATATGTAAACACCATAGCTCGGTGCTCTTTCCAAAGACTGAGCTTCTCAAATCTAACCAATTGAGTATTGGCTGATCACAAAGTCAAACTTCCTAGAACCAGAAGGCTATGGATAGTTATCATGAAATAGGTTGGGATGCCGAACAATAAGATAAAAAATCACAAAACACCGGTTCAAAGTTACAAACTTTACACCTACACAAAAGGAAAAAAAGAGAACCGGCTCGAGATTACCTTCCCAGGGGAGTCCTGCTCATTGTTCCTGATATATCTCTGCGAATAACCATCTATAAAGGCGACGGATCCTTTGCTCTCGCCCTGCGCCAGTCAAATCCAAAGTAGTTTTGAGATACAACAGCGAGATAAAACAATCGATGCATCAGATACAAGTGCAAATTAAAGATGAGGGCAGGGACGAGCACCCTGGCTTGCAGCTGCTGCGTCGACAGCAAGATCAGTAGGCTCAGATGCAAAACAAGGCGGAATTCCATGGCCGAGGCAAAGGGGAAGCGGATTCGTCTGGCAGATGAGATTACGATCACAGATCAATTTGCATAAAGTCGCGACTTAATTGACGACCAAGAAAGAGAGTGGTTGCTTCGACGATCGGATTCGAGCCACGTTTCGTTGGAA
>JBBUKS010022739.1:0-11553 GCA_038050645.1 Hedychium gardnerianum
GAATTTTTCGCATGGATCACGGAAGGGATCCTATTTTTCCGCTGCGATTTGATTTTGTCGCATAGGATTCCCAACACTTTTGTCTATGGAGAGCTCACAATCCCCAATAGGAAGCATCTATAGGCAGGACTACATCAGTTGGTTGAAACTTTGGATTGGCCATGGCTCCTCATGGGAGATTTTAATGCCCCTCTCTCACCAGCTGATAGACAAGGAGGGTTACCACATACACTACAGCTGATTTTCAAGACTTTGCACTCATGGCAGGGATGGAGGACCTCTATTCCACGGGAGTTCAGTTCACATGGACCAATGGGCGGGTAGTATCCAAACTTGATAGGGCTATGGAAAATAAATTATGGCTAGAACAGGACCGGAGTAGTTTTACAGATTTTAGGCCCCCAGGGGTATACTATCATGCTTCATTTATAGTTTAACAACATGTGGATGACAAATCTAGATTTCAATCAACTAGTGAAGGAAGAATGGGACCATGCAAACACTAGCATTCCAGATGGCATGGCTCAGTATAGTTTGAAATAGAAGCTCTTATTGCTCAAGAGACCCCTTAGGCAACTAAATCATCAAAATTACCAACATAATCAAGAAAGGGCAAAAAGAGCACAAGTTCACCTAGAGGAAGTCCAACAGAGGGTGTTGACTTAGGGATGTGTGGATGAAGAGTAAAAGGAAGCAAGGAAAGCTGCTGATTTGCTTACCCAAGCTGAGTACCTTTTCTATCAACTATGGGCCAAGCATGCATATTTTAAGCAAGTTGATAGGAGCACCACTTTTTTCCACTCCCTAGTAAAGAGAAATAACAAAAGGAGGGAGATAGTTGCAATTGAGAAGGATGGGGACGTTACATCCAAGCTGAAGGAAGTGGTGCAAGAATTCATGGGGTACTTCCAGCTACAACTTGGGGTCCAAAGTGCACGAGCCTCATTTCAAGGGAAGTGTATGCAATTTGGGAGGGTCTTCACAACTGAACAGCAACTCCAACTCACCTGACTCCCCACTACCGAGGAAATCAAAGGAGAACTCTTTGATATAGGAGACCTTAAGGCACTAGGCCTAGATGGCTACAACTCAAAATTCTTTAAGCAGACATGGGATACAGTCAAGCAGGAATTCACTACATCCATGTTGGACTTCTTCTCGAGTGGTCATGTACTCAAATCATGAAATCACACTCTGATTTCCCTAGTACCCAAAACGACACATGCAAGTAAGATGCAAGACTACAAACTCATCTCATGCTGCACGTTGTTCTACAAGATTATCTCAAAGCTCCTTGCAGGAAGGTTGGTGGATGTGACAGACAAACTACTACATCCTTCCCAGACAACCTTTGTAAAAGGCAGACTCATTACAAATAATATCCACCTCGCTCAAGAGATACTACGTAACTATACAAGGAAGCGGATTTCACTGTGATGCATCATGAAAGTGGATCTTCAGAAAGCCTTTAACTCAGTGCACTGGGGATTTTTTCAGGATGTGCTTTCAAAGCACAATTCCCAGCCATTTTTATCGCATGGATCAGAGAATGCATCCGACCACAACATTCTTTGTAGTGATAAATGGCATCATGCATGACTTTTTCAGAAGGGGTAGAGGACTCTACCAGGGTGATCCCCTCTCCCCATACTTATTTGACCTTTGCATAGAGTATCTCTCCCATTCCCTTGCATGACATACTATTAGGTAAGATTTCCATTTCCTTCCCAAATGCGAGAAGTGTCCCATGGAGATGTGACTTTCGTTATACAGCTAGCTGATTGCTTATCATAGTTTGCATAGATGGTTAGCCTCATAGCCAACTTAGCTAGGTCCAACATCTACATGGTAGGGATAGATGCTCCCACATGGGAACGCCTCTTGGCTATTACGGGATTCCAAATGGGGAAAATGCCTCTCAGATACCTCGGGATCCCCATAGTCTCTAAGAAGTTGAAGATCTCAGATTATACCACATTTTTGGATGCTCTCACCAAGAGAGTCAATTCATGGCCGAAGACCACGCTCTCTTATGCTGGGAAGGCTCGGCTGATATCATATGTTCTTCAAGACATAGAGTTCTACTGGATGTCCATACTGCCACTTCCATGTGGAGTTATGCTGGCCCAAACGAGAAGGTAGTCTTGACTTGAGAGACTAAAAAGCATGGAACCTCGCTTTACTAGCTAAGGTTCTATGAAGGATACAGGACAAACAAGATACACTATGGATACGTTGGGTGCACAACACGTACTTGCAGCATGTGGGGATATGAGCATTGCAGGTCAAACACACTGACTCCCCACTCATCAAGAAGTTGTAGCACATCAGAGATAGCATTCTGGCATCTACAGGTAGTCTAGACACTACAAGTTAGACACTCACCGCATGGTTTACTCAGAGGAAGGGGGTGTCCAGCAGGCTTATGACCACTTCAGAGATGCAAGGCCCAAGAAGCCATGGGTGAAGACAGTCTAGCAGAGGTATCTTCATCCGAGCCATGCTTTTACCGTCTAGTTACTAGCACATGGACATCTCCTTGCACGAGCCGACAAGAGTACCTAGAGGACAGGCGGTGCACTTTCTGCATGTAGGAGGAGGAGACATTGGACCATGTATTTTTCAGATGTGCTCCTATTTGCCAGCTGTGGGGGAGGATCCGAGCATGGCTGCACATGAGACCGGAGATGGACACTTACAGGCGTATGCTGAGGACCTTCAGACTATAGTACCGTGGCTGCTCCACCATGACAGGGCACGTCACCTTGCCATGTCAGCACTAGTGCACCATATTTGGAGGGCGAGGAACAACAGTATGTTTGAGGGGCTTAAATTGGATACAGATCGAATCTTCAAGAAGGTATAGACCCACATCTATAGATCGTTAGAGGTTTTTTCAGATTAGCTACTCAGGCAGGGATGATACTTGGGGGGCATGCAGGTTTTTGGTTACTACCTTGTTTTTGCATTAGTTGTGTCATCCACACTTGCATGCATTTACTACGCATATCACGCATATAGTTTGGGTAGGATAGAGATGGGCATTTGGTTGTCATGAGATGCATTTTGATGCCTTCGCCACACATTTTGCAGTTGATAGGGAGCATGCATATAGATAGGCCTATGAGAGACCCTACATGACATATACATATAGTTGTACTATAGATGTCCATTCTGGGCAATTTTTGTTACTCCACCCAGGGGTCTGGAGGATATACACTTATAGTTACATACTCTATAGAACTGTGACCTACCTAGTACTAATATACTATCATACCATGTAACGTCATGGTCAAAAAAAAACATTGTACCTCATCTAGAGTCTTCGGAGATACGCAATCATATGGACCTTACCTGTCCTTGGAGCCTTGAGACCGATATAGCAGCATGGAGTTGACATGAGGTGCACTACCCTCGACAGACACTAGGAGCCTTGAGACCGATAGAGCTGCATAGAGTTGACATGAGGAGCACTACCCTTGTCGGACACTGGGAGACACGGAGCCACATTGAGATATGGAGCCACTTCTATGCTTGAGATACATATTGAGTGGGTGAGCGAGAGGAGTGATCATGTCTGGGAGTGAGAGATGAGAGGACTTACATGAGAGCATGCCTCCTAGGCAACATGAGCATGTACATCTTATGTGGGAGGGAGGGATGAGAGGATCATCATGAGAGAACACCATCTGGACATGTGAGCATGTACATCTTGAGGGAGGGGTGAGGATAGGAGAATAGATCCACCTTAATGATCTATCTTGTCCACACCAAACGGCTTGCGGTAAAAACATATCAAATCTGTTTATAGCTGAGGCTTTTCTTAAAAGCCTATGAGGGTGAATAGGTCCACCAAAATTACCTATATAGTCTGCAGCAAATGACTAGCGGTAAAGACATTGCAAATCCATTTATAACTGGCCACTTGCTAAAAGTGTGTGTGTGTGGGGGGGGAATGGTGATGATAGCGACGGACCACATTGAGGACACTAGCACCCGCTTCAAATGAGCCGACCAGTGCAGCAGTGAGGAGAGCACTCACGGACACTGATAGAGCCTAGGTGGCATGCAGCATGATGTCATGGCATTCGACTTGGAGCCGTGACATCTCTCTACCTTTGGATGGATGATATGATGGCATGCAGCATGATGTCATGGCATTCGACTGTTAGACACTGATGACATGGATGCCACTACTAGGCGCGAATGACATGGATGCAAGGTGGCATAGAGCCACCTATGATGGAGACCCAGAGACCGGTCGATGCTTGATCTTCTATGGTTTGGGTGGGAGGTACGTTATCGACCGGGGTGGGGTCTAGAGATTTTGTTGTATACATGAGTTGGTAGGCATGAGAGTGATGATACCCATTGTGAGCATGTGTACACCATGCCTCAAATTCCATTATACATCAGACATTTCGTCAAACATGACATGTGTAGGAATCTTTGACTTTTTTTATATGTCGGCGCTTTCCCTTTGATGATATATATTTACCTTTCATAAAAAGAAAAAGAATCTATGGACAGAATCTGTCCGTTGGCTCTGCAGCTCCTTTCTGACCTCGATTTCGGCAAGCAATCATTGCTACTAGACTACCGAAGTCTCAAGGTACTAATACCTCTTCAGCAGCAAAATACGGATGTCAGACAATGAGGAAAAAAGCATGAATAGCACCTTTTTCCAACTGGACATCAACCCTCTTGTTCGGTTGCTCTCTCCGTTTGGTATCGTTTGGTTGCGTACGTTGCCGAGCACCAAACTTCATCTTTGCATGCAAGGTTATTACCTTTCACGAGGATGAAACTCGTGGCTTCTGATGGCATCTTGACGATCGCTCAGCGTGGATACAAATAGAGGCAAAGTTTCAAGAGCGTCGCTTGGTTGATGCCCTTTCCACTCCGCGTCATCCGTCAGGTATACCTAGAGTAAATTTATTTTCATAAAATTTTTATTATGGAATCATATCTAGCATGGATGTATCCTGCATCCATGCTAAATTGTTATTACCTTGTATGCGTGTGGTGTGTGTGTTGTAATAATTAGAAATTATTATTATTATTGTCTTCCGCTGTGCGTGTTTATGAAACATGTTATAGCATGCACCTGCATCGGGCTCACCAACATGTACATATATGGATATGTCAATGAAGATCTAATTGAAGCTTAAGTGCAAGTTTCCTTCAACTTGAGATATTCAAGTCATCTTGGGTATGAAGACTTATACTTTGACATTTTAAGCAAGCATCGCCTTCGAGGTGTGGACCCAGGATGATTGGGTATAAGTCAAATTGCCCGAAGGTGTTTGAATAGCTCACAGAGGATTCACTATTCCTTGTATAAGGAGACGTATACCCTATGGTCACTTGTCAGAATTGTGACTCAAAGTGTTTGGCTAAAGTAATATATGTCAAGAGTATGGTAATTAGTCATATAATTAATTTTGGAAAATTTTCTTCTTTTATTAAGAAATTTCAATTATCAAAAGTTCCCAAGTTTGTTAGAAAATTCTAATTTTATAAAATTTCTAAAATAATTTAATAAATTAAATTTGAAAATATTCTGTGGTAATTTTGAAAATTTTAATTTGGAAATATTCTGAATTCATTAAGAAAATTTTCATTTTTGGAAAGTTTCCTAATTAGTTTAGAATTTCCAATTTTGAAAAGTTTTAAAATAATTTTAGAAATTTTCAAATTTGAAAAATTCTAAATTAATTAAAAAATTCTAATTATATATTTCCTAATTAATTAGGAAATTGTTTCATAATTAATTAGATTTTCTTAATTAAGAATTATTTCCTATATTAAGTATGTAATTAAATTTGAAAATTTATTTCCTAATTTAATTAAAAAATCTTGATTTATGAAAAACAGATTCTTAAGACATATTTTTTTCTAAAATAAAATTATGACAAATATTATATTGTTTATGTCAGGTTCATGTCATATTATGTCATTTAGTTGCATTTATTATATCATAAACTTTTCCATGCATGCGATGTGTCATATCATTTTATGTCATGCATGCGATATGTCATGTTATCATTTATGTCATGCGTGTGATATCATATAGATAGTACATTTGCATGATGAAGATGAGAGACCTAAATTTCTTATGTCAAAAATTAAAGTATGCACCTTCCATTAATATGGTAAGAACCAGAGTCTAATTTCTTATTCGGGTTGTTGGACTCACTCCAAGCTCGACTTGAAATTAGATATATTCAAACCATTGAGATATGATCTCGCGATTAATTGGTTAGCTTTAACTTGAAACATTAGCTTATTGGACTCACTCCAAGGTTAATGTGGATAGAGGTGAAGTTGGGTGATATATATATGATGTATACTTGTTAATGAGTTAACAACTCGATATTTATGTATAAATGATTCATAATCGGTATATGTGATATCTACCACTAAAGTTAAGAATGACTTGTTGGACTCACTCCAATGTTGTTTTTATTTATGGTGGATATCAACTCACTTGGAGAAAAATCAACAATCTCTCGAATTCATAATAAGGGCTCTTGAATTCAATAAATATGCGGGATTCCTACATATATATAAATTATTTACATTGTAAAATTATCTCTCTCATATTTTCTCAATTTTATATTTCTAAGTTAATCGTTTGATCATGACGTCTTTGAATTTGCGTTTGATTTTGGACTGAAATAAACTGTCTGGGCTGAACTTCTTGGACTAGCTTAGAAACCTGAGAATTATTCTCAAGGTTTAAAAGCTTGTGTATGTCCTTGATGAGCCTTTTCCCACAAGTCTAGGAGATGATGCAACTTCAGACCAATTATTGGCTCATCAGAAGCATACGACTGATTCTGAGTTTGCTAGTTGCATCATGCTAGCCTCGATGACTCCTAAGCTACAGAAGTAGCATGAGCATATGGATGTTTATACTATTATCTATCATATTCGTGAACTATTTGATTAGCAAGCTCATTTTCTGCTCTGAGATAGTTAATATAATCCAATAATTTTGGAATAAGAGAAGACTCATCATACCTTCTTGGTGCTAGCAGTGTCATTTCTACTAAGATATGCAAATAATAGTCCACACATAAAGCACACAAGGTAAGGAAACATTGTGTACAGTGGAGTCATGATCTTTGAGTAGTCTCCCTATTGCAGAAACTGCATCTTTGATGGCTTATGGGCAGTTCTTGATTTTCTTGCCACTGGTGACTGCACTCTACTTGTACTGCAGGGATATCCACTTGAACTTGGTATCCCTGTTCTTCCCCTATCAGAACAAAAAGATCTTCAATAAAAGGAAGAGTGCTAGTTACGGCCTCGCAATATTGCTCCGTGTTTGTCTCTCCTTCTGACATACTACAAATGGCGTCAGAATCTGTTTCTTCTGGATCTACAGAGACAACACCAAAATTATCAGGGAGATTAAGTTCTTCAAGAATAGCTACTCGTTCCCTGTTGCCATATTTGTTTTGGCATTCTCGAGCGAAATGCCCCTCTTCCCCACAAATATAGCACTTGCATTTCTTCACTTTTGATCTGTCATTCTGGTGCTTTTTCTTAATAACTCGCACATGAGACTTGTGGGGTTTCCCTTTGTAGTTTTGGGCCTTTCTTAGCCCCAGCTTTCGCTTCTCCTGGTAATACCCTGGCAAGGTAATCTGAGAACAAAATTGTAAGTCTTTGAGGCTTCTTTGCAGCGAAGCTTGTTTGCACATTTCAGTTAATTCCTGGTGTGCATGGTGAATCCTGGGTAGGACTCCTATAGTATTGCCACGGAATTTTTCTTGGAACTTTTGCTCCAAGTAATTCCCAATGAGAGGTGGTATTTTTCTGTAAAACTTTGAAGAAAGTTCTTCATTAACAAACATACGCCCTGTTTTTGCAGCAAGAACTTGTACTGATTCATGTAAGAAATAAGTTCTTTTGTGCTAGGGCATACTAACCTTTCAAGATCAAGGTATGCCTGATTTTGCTCTGTGGTTGAGCCTACTACTGGATCTTCTAAGGTTATTATTCTTTTGATCTGCGACAACACATTCTGTGTTTCATCTGATGCTGCGATCAATTTATCAAACTGCTCTGGGTACATTATTCTCCATTGGATAAATGTTTTCTTTTCAATTTCTCCAAGTAGATTTTCTATGTGCCTACTTTGGCCTTTCTGTCCACCCAAACCTTTGAATCTACTACATTTGTAGTAATGGATTCTCATCTAGAAATGACATCATTGTATAAGCCAATGTCATCAGGTAAAACTAATAGCGCACCTGATTGTTGTTGAGCAGATGGTAAAGTCCATTGCTCCTTATTGCTTCCAATTCTGAATTTTCCTATCTTTGAATTTAAGAAATCCCTATTTTGATAAGGATTTGGTATATTTGGTCTTTCCGTAGCTGGTGCATATTGGGGAGGACCCATCATTGTATCTTCGGGAGGATTATAATTGGATATCGCCGAAGATGAAGATGCTATGACCAATGGCCTTGGAGTTGGGTCTTGCCTTTGTTGTGGATAATCCATCTCCAACCCTTCTTCTAGGTCCATTTGGACCAAAAGATGTTCCTGTTCTTCACCATCATCAAATAATGAGTTAGATGAAAAATAATCACAAGTATCAGTAGAATCACCACCACCTTCTGCGACTGGATTAGTCCATTCTTCATCCTTTAGTGTATAAAGACTATCCTCTTCATCATTATAGAAAGGATCATACTCATCTTCAAGAGGAGGAGCTGGTCGTAAATATTGCTGATAACCATAAGACAGCTCAGCTTGTCTTCGTGCAATATACTCATCCAGGCTGATGTTCTGGTATATCAGATCCTTCAAAGGACTAGAAGATGTTGATGGTTCAGGTTTGCTGATAGGTGTATATTCTGGTTCAACAGGACTTGGTAGCAATATCTTTATTAATGCTTGCCATTCATCAGTATTTGGAAGTATAGTTTTCCCCATTACTTCAGCTGAGACTTCTACCTTATCCTCAGGTATTATTGGAGCTTTCCCCTTTTCAGTGGTTGTGAGGGTCTTCATTGTAGTTGACCCGAAACCCTGCTCACCTCTTTGTGTTGGCAGTAGTTCTTTTACTTCTTGAACCTCAGGAGTTGATATCTTTTCTAGAATTAACTGGGCTACTGCTTCTCCTTTGTTGAGGTGCATGTCTTCATATGTAAGATTAAATATCATAATCTTACATTCCCCTCGATAATCGCTATCTATAACACCTGCTCCGATGTGTATTCCCTTCTTTAATGAAATACCGGACTTGGGAGCTATTCGTCCATAGTGACCGTCTGGAATTGCTACAGCTATGCCAGTAGATAGCAATTTTCTTTCATATGCAGGTATAACATAATGCTCAATTATAGTTAAATCATACCCTGCGGCTCCTTGGGTCATTCTAACTGGAACACTTGCATCTGGATGAAGCCTTTTAATAAATAACTTTGACTCTTCTTCATAAAAACACCAAGAATTTCTTGCTCAGGCGAGCAATCTTCTATATCTTCCGTATTTACCGTAGGCTGAAAAGGTACAGGTATTGCCGTGTACCCCTGGAATTGTAGTGATACACTTCCATCCAGTAGGGCCCGTGTTTGGACTCCCGTTGGTGCCATAGGACTTCTTCTTTGAGATGGACGCAAAATGCATCAACACAATCTTGAAGAAGGTAGGCAATTCTAAAATTTATTCGAAGTTTGATTTGAAATAAGGCTTTAATCAGGTTGCTATGGATCCTTCATCAATTGAGTGGACGACATTTATTTGCCCTTCTGGACTATTTGAGTGGCTTGTAATGCCATTCGGGTTGAAAAATACTCCTGCGATTTTTCAAAGAAAAATGGATGATTGTTTCAGAGGAACAGAAGATTTTATTGCCGTATACATCGACGACATATTGGTATTCTCTAGAACTGAAGCTGAACATATCCAACACCTGGAGTGAATGTTAAGCATATGTGAAGAACATGGGTTGATATTATCACCAACCAAGTGTAAGTTAGCCGTACCAAGAATAGAGTTTCTTGGAGTAGAGATAGGCGAAGGCAAACTGCGCCTACAACCACATATTATCAAGAAGATCACTGAATTCCAAGAAGAACAATTGAAGGAGAAAAAGGGTCTTCGTTCATGGTTAGGTATTTTAAATTATGCTCGTACTTATATACCTAACTTGTCCTCCAAATTAGGGCCATTATATGAGAAGACTTCTCCTCACGGTGATAAAAGAATGAAGCCTTCCGATTGGGAATTGGTAAAACAGATCAAGGATCAGGTACAACAACTACCTGATCTTGAGATACCACCGGAGAATTCATATATAATTCTAGAAACCGATGGTTCAAGTGGAACAAAAGCAAATTTGATCCACGAAATACAGAAAGAATTTGCGCCCCATGTATTGAGCATATATTCCATGTTTTCACTTATTCATGCTTCATTTTGATATTTTTCTAGTTCAGAGAGCTATTCTTATTTATTTTCTTTGATAGGGCATGAAAAGGAGTCAAAATTATATTCATAGACAAATATCCAAGGGAAGAACAGTTGCCATAGGTGGTGGACAAATTGGTGGGGTCGTGTCGTGAATTTGGAGCTTATAATACTCGACACGGGGGGTTGTGCTAACTGTCATGCCCTGTGCTCCACCTTCATCCCTTTTCAATAGCCACCACAGTTAGCTCGTGCCAATAGGAATGGGCCATACACAATTCTCCAGAGTTTACAACACTCACCACGAGGGTCCGTGCTAGTCGGCACGGGTCATGCCATCCAGTATTGTGCCATCCAGCACGGGCCACGCCAAATCCTCAACTTCTTTAGAGCTCACCACGGGCGGCCCATGCCAGCCGCCAAAGGTCGTGCTTGAATTTTCAACACTTCTAAATGGCGCCACGAGGGTCCCGTGCCAGCCGACATGAGTCGTGCTAGATTTACAAGGATACCTAATTTCCGCCACGGGTGGGCCGTGCCAGTCGACATGGATCGTGCTGCGGCTCGTCAGTGACGAAAACAGCCCATGTCAGGTACCTAGAGATCTCACCTATAAAAGCCAAATCTATGTTCTAAAGAGAGACTCTCAATTGGGTGCCATTCAAGGGCTCCAAGAAGACTTTGAAGAGAAGATTTAAGGGAATTCTGATGCTCAACACCTTGAATTTGGATCAAATATCAACTAGAGACAAGCCACTACATCGAGACTAAGTTTTTCTTCCTCCTTTTTGAATTGTCTTGATTGCAACTTGTATTCCTGATGTTTTCTGGTTGTAACTCCGATTTCATGGAGTAGAATCACTTTTCCCACTAATCTCTCTCGGATCACTCTCCCTTTCTCATATATTCCTACTCTTACTCAATTTTCACTCTCTCCTTACTTAATTCTCTATTTTCTTTCCTTGATCTTTTGTTCTTAAACAAACCAAACCCACAATTAGTCTAGACAATTGCATTTGCTTAGTATACTAGTACTTGACCACCATTCCTTGTGGATTTCATCTTTTATTAGTTCACGTCGTGCGCTTGTGGATTGGCACATATCACTCATGTTGGAGTGCA